>JAVXUM010000004.1:19462650-19475564 GCA_035590655.1 Pouteria glomerata
ATGGGATGGAAATGGCCTCAAGGCCGGTGATGTATATTTATTTTGATTGGGGGATGTATATGATTTTTGATTTTGGGGAATATAATGGCCTTAAGGCCCGTTTATGTGACTTATGCCTTTAGTTTCACTTTAAGTTCATTGCTATTGGCTTATACTAGCTAGACTCGGTGTGAGTGTGTGGTTTGGTGGATGTTAGTTAGGTAGGGTACATATTATGGACAGGCTCACTTGTTACAGGTACAGGTTTTAAATCATTTAGGCCTTTATATAGTAGAGAAGGTTTTGTGGGTCTACTACGTAACCGTGGCGTTGCTCTGATGTTGTTAACCCAGGTTATCATGATATGTATGTTTCTTACTCACCCCCTAGGTCCCCGGACTCGGGGCGTGATATAAACAATGTCCAGCCAGCAATTAAAGCTTCGAACTCGACGACGTTATTAGTTGCTTCGAACCACAGCTTAATGGCATATTCAATGGTTGTCCCCTCAGGGAAAGTTAGCACTACTCCAACGCCTGAACCTTTTCTGGACGAGGACCCATCCACCTCAATCTGCTATGCTGGGAAAGAATCTTGCTCTTCAGACTGGATTTTCAATGTCCAGATTTCTTGCTTTTGTTGAGAAACTGGTGGAGAAAATTTTGTGACGAAATCAGCCAGGACTTGAGCTTTAATAGATGCCCTCGGCACAAATTTTATATCGAATGCCCCCAAGACCACTTAGCCATCCTACCGGTGATATCTATTTTCTGTAATACTTGGCTAATGGGTTGGTCGGTGATCACTTGAACGGTATGAATATGAAAATAGTGGGCCAGTTTACGTAAAGCCACTACCAGGGCCAAAACGAATTTCTCCAACAAGAGATATCTCATCTCTGCTCCTTGCTAGGTCTTACTCATGTAATAAATAGGTTTTTGTACTTTTTCCTCTTCCCTTAGTAACACTGCACTTACAGCGTGGTCGAACACAGGCAAATGTAGTTGAAGTGTCTCTCCAAGCTTTGGCGTAGACAGGATGGGGGCCATGGTCAAGTACTCCTTTAATCTCCTTAGCGTAGTGTCAGTCTCGGCATCCCAAACCATTTTGTTTGCCCCCTTTAATAGATGAAAAAATGGTCGGTACTTATCAGATACTCGGCTAATGAATCTGTTTAGCATCACTACCATCCCGATGAGCCTTTGGACTTATTTCTTCGTGCTAGGGGCAGCGAGATCCTGTATTACCTTTATCCACACCCAATCAGCTTTGATTCCTCTTCTTGTTACTATATGCCCAAGAATTTCCCAGAACTTATACCAAAAGCACATTTGGCAGCGTTAAGCTTCAACCTATAATCATTCAGAGTGCTGAATACATGTTGTAAATCTTCCATGTGGCTCGTCGGTTCAGTACTTTCCCACTATGTCATCGATGTAAACTTCCATTCGCCAACCAAGATTATCGTGGAATATATTCGTGATAAGCCTCGGATAAGTCGTCCCCGCATTTTCAAACCAAAGGGCATTACCTTGTAATAGTAGATCCTCTTTAGAGTAACAAACAAGGTTTTCTATTCGTCAGGTCCATAACAGGTATTTGGTGGTATCCTCAGTAAGCGTCGATGAATGACATTCTAGTGCTTTCCGTAGTTAAATCAACGAGTTAGTCTATTTTGGGCAAGGAAAACAGATCTTTGGGGTAGGCTTTGTTCAGATTCGTGTAATCTACACAGTCCCTCCACTTACCATTCTTCTTCTTTATGATGACTGTATTAGCTAACCACTCAGGGTATGACACTTCCCTGATGGTTTCTGCTTCTAACAATTTGTCGACCTCCTCGATAACCGCTTCTGTATGCTGCAGAGCAAATCTATAGGCTTTCTGGATAATGGGCTTTGCCCCCGACTTGACATTTAATTTATGGCACATAACTTCAGGGCAAATACCTGACATTTCTTGGGGAGTCCATGCGAAATTGCGGATGTTCTTCAACAAAAGCTCAGTTATCTCACGCCGCTCCTTGGGAGATAAGTTGGAGCTGATCAAAAAATATTTGTCATCTTCAGGGGGACCAATGTAGATCTTCTCCAATTCCTCTATCGCTTTCTGTTCAGGATTTCCTCCAACATCATTAATCTTTGGAGTTTCCAGGGCATCTCGATCAGTTGGACTTGCTCGGGAAAAGGCTTGGATTGCAGTGCTACAGCAAAACACCGTCTTGACTAGTCCTAGTCTCCCTAAATCTTGACGACCTCGCCTTCATACAGGAACTTCAACACTTGATGATAACTTAAGGGTACGATTTTTAACTTATGAATCCACAATCTTCCCACAATCGCATTATAGGAGAATCATACATCCACCATAATGAATTCCACCTCACACTCAACTAGCCCAGCTTTAACAGGAATTGTAACCCTACCAAGGGGCTAAACTGGGGGCAGCATTGAAGCCAATCAACAGATTTTCTACTGGTTCCAAATCCTCCTCAGTCAAGCCCAATTTTTTGAACGAATTGAGGAACATTACCTTAGTAGAACTCCCTACATCTACCAATATCCTTTTGACTTCGGAGTCATACATTCCTAAGATTATGACGAGTGCATCATTGTAGGGTTGTTTAATCCCTGCTCCTTCATCTTCATAAAATGAAACACCCCGAACTTCATTATGTTTCCTCTTTCTAGTCGGGAAAGCAGAGACTTCAAAGACCTTAGTTTCTCGAGCATCCGATTGCCTTCCTCCTCAGGAACTTGTGCCTTTACACTGGGAATGAGCTTCCATGTGAATGACGTGAATTACTGCAGGACGCTGAATATGCCTCATCTGTTTTGCTCGAAGTGGAAGCTATGCCTCATCATTGTCTTGATCGTTGTCCTGTCTCCTTCTTTGATCGCCCAGAGGAACTCGAGGATGATCATCTGTGACTTTAGCCCTCCCTTTATCAATGTACTCTTTGAGATAACCTTCATTCACCTGGTCCTCCAGGAACAATCGTAAGGAATGGCATTCTCCAATACGGTGTTCCCTATCTTGGTGATAGGCGCAATAATCTTTATGGTTCTCCTTCCCTGGATAGTCTGACAATTTTCTCGGCCTTTTTGAAATAAGGTTCATTCTTTATTGTGGGCAGGATTTTGAAGATTGGCTCTTTAAAGACTATGTTCACCACCGCGAAGACTGGTATGTTCATTTCCATGTCATTTTTGCCTTTTCGTTTATCATTCCTCGAACCTTTCAACTTTTGTTCTTATTACTTGGCTAACTTTGTTTCATCTTCTACTTTAGCATACTTCTCTCTCCGGCATATCAATTATGACTTACTGGTGATTACACTTAAAAAGTGTAATTACAAACTTCACATTTTAGTTTAGAATTACACATTTTTCTTATAAATTCTTTTAGTTGTGCTATTTTTATTACTTATTGGATTTAATTTCTATAATGTAGAAAAATAGGTGAAATAATGATGATTTGTAGCAAAGAAAATAATCTTAAGCTCAAAATAGTTGAAGAAGTGTGCAACAAAGTTTTGCAGAACGCCCTATAGTGTTTCAAACATTACTTTTCACTTAGAACTCTAATTGATGCGATTCGTTTTGGGTTGGAAAGAAGACTTAAAGGGCTACAACTTTTGTGTTTTAACTGAAGCCTGAATCACTCATCTTCAAGGTCAAAATCGCATTAGAATTTCGGGATAGAAAGCTGTGCAGCAGAACATCCAAGCTGAGCAAATGTGAAAAGGAGACTCTCGGCCATCCGGACGCCCCCGGATGGTCGGGCCGCCAGAAGACTCCGAACTTCATTATTTTTAGGGTTTTTTGTAATGCTATAAAAGCAAAACCCTTAAAGACTTTAGGGGGGTTCTTTCATACATTTTTTCAGTCGTTTCTCTGTAGTTTAGGGTTTTTACTTTCTTTTCTTTTTATTTTTTTTCTATTTTTGTTTTAAATTAAGTTTGGAGGATTCTTTGATGTTCGTTGGTTCGTAGTTAGCTTTGATTGTTTTTCGTTTCGCATCTGCGAAGTATGATACTCTTTAAATTCAAGTTTAATAAGAATATTTCTGAATTTAGATTCTTTTCATTATTTATTGTTTTTGGTTTGAATTTACTTTGAATGAATGAATGTTTGGTGCATGGGTAATTAGAATCTAGGGTTTCGTCGTTTCGCTTTACGTTTTTAGTTTTCAGTTTGTGTTCGTAGTGATTCTAGATTAGATTTTAAGTACTAAATGTTTAGGGATTGTGAAAATATGCTAAGCTAGAAATTGTGAAACCTTGATTTGATGTTTCAATCTAAGGTAAAGAGTCAAATGGATTAAAACCCTAAGGTTATATACGTAACGTGTGAACGTAAGCGTAAGTTCACATTCCATGAATCACTGATAAAGGTTTTTGGTGCTTTAAACATTCTTTTGAAAATCTTGACGTAAACAAATTGGGTCCGAAACCACAAATAATATTATTAGAAGATTTTTCAACTTCATAATCCTTCTGACGTGAGTACGAAGTTGAGATTGTGGTATTTTTTTAGAACTTTTATTCAAATCTGATTTATTTTATTTAAGAACTCTAGAAAACGAAAACTTTTGATCATATTCCGATAATCACCGATAAGCGTTTTCGGCACTTGAAAATTTTTTTTAAATAACTTGAAGCAAATAAATTGGATTTGAACCCACAAATAATTTTAATAGAAAATTTTTCAAGTTCACAATTCTTTAACGTGAATGTGAAATTGTGTATGTGAAAATTTTTGAGAGCTTTCAACGAAATATCTTCCAATTCCTCTTTCCTTTATACGTGAAACTTGAATTGAGAATTTTATTGGGAATTTAATTTGTGAGAATTTTCTTCACCTAAAAATTGAACATTAAATCAAGGTTATTTTGACTTAGTTGATTTATATTTTGTTTGAAGTTATTCTGCTACTTTAGGAAGTTGCTTATTTAGAATTACGTTCTTATTTAATTTAATTGTTGCTATTTAAGAAAATTTGCTAGGAAAACCAAATTTGAAAACTTCCAACTTTTCAATATTTACATTACATTAAACTTAGGAATATAAGAACCTAGAAGAATTTAGAAACTAAAACTTTAGGCTCCCAATGGATACGATCCTGGACTCACCAGGTAAAATTATATCGCACACCCTTGCACTTGGGGGTTAAGTTTAGACGCATATTCTAGATACAATCAGAAAACGTGATAATTATGTATGTGAACAATGTTATATGAGTTATGGTTGATATTGAACTTGGATTTGGTGAATTGGGGTTAGATTAAGTCAAAAACGAAGCAAAAACTGGGTTTTGGGGATGTGATCCAGACCACCTAATTGAAGTGTTCGGACTGGGCTGGCGTACGGACTGGTCCTTGGGGTGTCCAGACCACCGAGAGTCATTTGGTGCATTTCTGCTTGTTTTGTGTCCCCGATATATGTTTTAGCCCCCAGACTTGTTAGTATGTGTTTTCTAAGTATAAAATAAGTTCTAAATCATTCGTGAGATGAATGTGAATGTATTTTTATATTGAGTAAATATTTAATTTCATGATTGAGCATATCATATGCATTGGGCCTGTGGTGGTTTTATCCGGTGGAATTGATATGCGTTGATTGACTGAGAGTGCCATATGTTTGTGTGATGTGCCGAGGCACGTGCCATATATATGTATGTTGATTTATGTAGTTTATGATTATGGTAAAATTGAGAAAATTTGATTCTGAACCACTGGATGATCCCTAGTTAATATAAACATGACTTGAGCTTAGTTTTGTAGAGTTAGGACGTTAATGTGAGATATAAACTTTGTAATTTCTCTGGACTGCAGTCGGATACCTACTTAGGGATGGTCTACTCTACTTCTCTGTGCTGATTGTAGAACAGCACTGAACTTCATTATATTGTTAATATACTAATGCAAAGCAGGCATTTCTTTTGCCATACATCTTGTGAATTTTTTTGATTTGTGTTTATTTTCTGCCAAATGTATTGTTGGTACGGAAGGCTTCTGTTTTTTTTTTCTTTTTTTTTTTTTTAAGTGTGATGGCTTTAAAAATTTGTCGTGCACAATTTGAAGTCAAGGAAGACGTAATTTCAATATGGTGCAACAATTTGTCGTGCACAATTTAGAGAGGATTTTTTGTAGTAATCAATTTAAACAAGCACCATAAGGTGATCAATTTAAACAAGCAGTAGCCAAGAAGTAGTTGAGTTGTTTTTCAAATAAACATCAATGTTTACAAATTGGCTAATCAATGTCAACAGGTTATGGTCACAATTCTGTCCCTATTTTGTTAAAATATGAAGTAGTTGCAACACAAATTAGTGTCAACAAATAAGGCTGGCTAAATCAGTTCATACATTAAATACCAAAATAAAAAACATGTCTATTTCAATAATATCAATAATATATTATATGTCTATTTCAATAATATCAGAAGTAAAAGCATTACAATAATCCAACTTGCTAACAAAGTTGCTACTAAAATAAATTTTAGAATTATTTGGCTTGCCCCCAAATCTCTCACCCTTTTGGTAATTAGTCTAACATCTTCCTTGACTTTAATGTCCTCGAAGTTGCCAGATTCAAATTCTTCATCGACTTTTCTCGCCTCATGCGTGGATAGGCCAGACCACCTAGCAAAAAAATTGCATTGTTGGGCACATTTATAATAAAGCTTCCCAAGATTTTCATTAGACTCAAAGATTCCCACAATTGCTTTCTTTCCACATTTACAATACTAATTGCGGAACATGCCAAGGACATGACTTGTTCCTACGCTCCTAGATGACATTACTTCCCTATAGCATCAAAAATTTTCAACTCATATTATCAACTTAAACTCATTAAACATATTACTCATTACACGAAATATGATTGTTCAAACATCACTAACTACTAACATTACATTAATTGTTAAAATATAAAGAATGAAGCAGAATATTAATCCTTAAATATTCTCTATTAATTCTCTCTATATCCATTAATAATTAATGGATCATCAAATTAAATATATAACTATTAAAATCCTCTCACATACAATCTTACGTTTGAATCATGGGCCAAAAACTAAACCTGAATTTCCTATTTCCAATTAAATTTTTCATCAAATAGTTTAGTTTAGCTGTATCACACATAGAGCTGCGAAAATTTTGCATTACCATTTAATTAAACAGATTACATGCAACTACAATTGAAAATGCCACAGTTCAAATCAAAGAGGGAGGGGAACATCACGGATCAAAGAAATACATAGATTAGTAGACAACAAAAGCAAGAAAAATAGAAAACAAAGTGAGGAACAACCGATTGAGCGAAAAATCAAAATGGAGACAAACATTAATTGTTTGGGTAACCAAAAGGAAAGGATAATGGAAAAAAAAAAAGTTGTGAAAAAATATACCTCATAGTAAAAATAGATCGGGAAGAACAAAAAATGTAAAAATTCGAATACAAAAACAACGTACACTTCGATTAGGTTGGATTAACACAAAATCAGTGCATTGTCTCTCTTCGACCTCCAAATTCGTTCGTCCATTTTTTTCTTCATTCGTTCCTCCGATCATTCGTTGGGGCTTCTACTTACTTGAATAGCTGAATTTGTTAAAAATCAACTTTGGCCCTTTTGGTCTTTTTACCTCTAGATAGAGGGTACAAGCAGAAATAAATTTTAGATTTCTTGCTGATGTCACCTTATTCCATCTGATTCCTAGCGTCAGTATAACGGATGAGGTTAAATATAACATTAGGGTTCAAGGGGTAATTGTCAGGTTTAAAAGGTTGGGGTATGGAAGTGTAATTGACCTAATGTTTAAGGGCTCTAAGTGTAATTTACCATTTTTTTTTCTTCTCCTTATCATGTTTAGTTCAAATCTGAGTATGCATTTTATTTTTATTTTTTTTTTTAATTCAGTTTGATTCAAACCCGCAAATAAGGCTGAGTTTAGGAAAAAAAGAAAAAAGAAGTTAATTTTTTCTTGTAATTACCTACTAATTAGCTACTTTTTTTGTGTGTGTGTGTGTGTTTGAGAAGGAAAAAGAATTAACTTTTTAGAAATTATCTTTTTAACTTTTTGTTAATTTAACATTTTTACTTTTTAATGTTTAAAATAAGTTTAAAATGTAAGAGGGTAAATTTGGTTATTTTTTAAAAAATAAAAAAATAGTACCTGATGGCCGAGCTACTAGCCTTTTTTTTTTTTTTTTAAACACAATCCCTAGCATCAGTCAGCCCAATGATTTTATTTTATTTTTGTAAGACCATGGTTCAAATAATAAAAATATTTTTGAGCTATTAGATAATATATTAATTATAATGAATATTAAATATTTAAAAGTAAACTTTTTTTAATCTAAATAAAAACACTATAATGAAAATTTAATTAGCAATATAATTTTAAAATATTTTTAAATGAATATTTTTAAAATATTTGAAAATAAAATTTATCAATATAATTTAAAATATTACAATAAAAATTAAACTATTATAAAAATTGAAGTTTCTACACAACTCTCATTGAACCCATGTAAACAATATTTTCTATTGTACAAAATAAATTATATTGATAAATCACTTTTTTAAATTTTTTAACAATTGTTACATAAATTATTATAAAAAAAATTAGATAATTAATATGATAAAAATATTTTTGAGTTATTGGGTGATATATTAATTATATTGAATATTAAAATATATAAAAATAAAATTTATTAATATAATTTAAAATATTATAATAAAAACTAAATTATCAATATATTTTACAAATATTTTTAAATAAATATTATTAAAATAATTTAAAATATTATAATAAAAATTACTTCAGGTAACAAGCAACAATGTTCATTTGTTTGTTAAAATATTTAAAAAGAAAATAATTTGTGGTTATAATTTCATTTTTTATAATAAAAATATTTTCACAATCATCTAAATTTTTTTATTACAATTCAAGTAACAATTCTTAAAAAATTTAGAACTGTAATAAAATTGTATATTTTATTTTTTATAACAGAAAATATTTTTTATATGAGTTTAATGAGATATATGTAAATACTCTAGTTTTTACAATTGTTAAATTTTTATTACAATGTTTTAAATTATATTGATAAATTTTATTTTTAAATATTTAAAAAAATATTCATTTAAAAGTATTTTAAAATTTTATTGCTAACTAAATTTTTATTATATTTTTTATTTATATTAAAATTTTTATTTTTAATTATTTAGTATTTAATATAATTAATATATTATCTAATAATTTAAAAATATTTTTATTATTTGAACCAATTCTAAAAAAAAATAAAGTAAAATTGTTAAGTTGGCTAATGTCAGAGGCTGTGTTTGGAAAAAAGAACAAAAACTAATAGGTCGACTATCAATTATTAGTTTTTGGTTTTTTTATCACGTTATATTTAAAATTTGTTTTAAATAATAAAGAGTAAAAATATTAAATAAATAAAAAATTAAAAAATAATTACTAAAATTTAATGTTTTAAATATAAAAAAATAATTTATTAATAATTAATTATTAACTAACTAAAAAAAAAAAAAATCAACTTTTTTTTTCTTCTCCAACTAAAAGTTATTCACGAATTTGAACCAAATTAATGGGAAAAAAAAATTGAAACGCGCGCCCAGATTTGACCCAAAGCGAGCGTAGAGGAAAATAAATAAAGAAAATAAAATGTGTGGTCGAGATTGCGCTGACAGTCCCTGAGAAGAGGAAATAAATAAATAAATAAAATAAAATGTGTGGTCAGAATTGGACTAACAGTCTGTTAACATCGTGGGCTCCTCAAAAGAAGTCAAAGGATAATGATCCATACGAGGTTGCCACTTGGAATGAATGCGGTGGCTGGTGAGAAGGCAAGCATGGTAAACGTTTAAAGTTTGGAAGGAAAGCATGAATGCGGTGGCTGGACACCCAAAGTTTGGTTCACGCTTACATTTCTGCCAAAAGACGGATTTTTTTTTGTTTTACCGTTAGTTATATAAATTTTATGGGATTTATCGCTCAGTTGAAAATAATTAGTAAAATACAGTTAATGAAAACGCTGTTTGAAATAGTAAATTTAAAATGTATTGAAAACACCATTTCATTCGGCATTTTGAGAAACTGACCTAAAAACGCCATTTCATTTGGCGCTTTCTCTATGAGGCTAATAAATGTGCTTTTTAAATTTATTAAAACCCTTATATTAATTATTTGTCTCTTCCAATTCTTTTATTTAAATAAATAAATAGTTGCCTCTTCTAATTTTGCAGCTTAAAAAAATAAAAATATATAATTAATTTTGATGAATGGTTAGGATAACGAGGATTGGAACTAATAAATATGCTAAAACCACATATTAAATTTGTGCATCTTCCAATTCTTCTACTTAAAAAAATTTGAATCCAATAATTAGCAAAAGGCAACTATTTATTTTTTTAAGTAAAAGAATTAGAAGAGACAAACATTTAATATGGAGGTTTTAATGAATTTTAAAAGCACATTTATTAGCCTCAGAGAGAAAGCGCCAGATGAAATGACGTTTTTAGGTCAGTGTCTCAAAACGCCGAATGAAATGATGTTTTCAGTACATTTAAATTCGCTGTTTTAAACAGCGTTTTCATTAATCGTATTTTACTAATTATTTTTAATTGAGCGTCAAATCACATAAAATTTATATAATCAACGGTAAAGGAAAAAAAATCCGCCAAATGACTTCAACTCTGACACTAACCGGTCAGGAGGGCAAAGGACGTCCAGTTTAGTAGGAAAAGTTTTTGTTGCCTGCAACTTTCATTGAACTGATAACCGAAGGTGTGTTTTTAATTAGTTTGAAATTATATAAATTTGTACGAGGGGGTGTTTAATATGATAAAAAATAAGATAAAATAAGATAAATTATAAATTCGTAATATATGTAATGAGATAAAATTTTAAAAATTTTAAAAATCTTTTAACAAAATTTTTTACTCCAAACAGTATCTGAATTTATAAAAATTAATATTTTATATTTTATTTATCTAAAAATAATATCACTTTTTTTTTTATTATTTGATTCTGGCATAATTTGTTGTGTCTTTTTTAAATACATATATATATTTTTTAAATCTTTTAGATTTTTAACCCAAATTTGAAATTCCGAAAAAATTAAAGCAAGACCCACATCTTTTTTTAAATATTTGATACTCCGTTTAAAAATCCTGAATCCGCCTTGATTGTTGTCCTTGTAGTCTTCCTCTTGTGGAGGTAATTCAGAGTTTTTCTTGCTTTCAGGAACTGCCTTTTCTACACGGGAAGTGGAGAAGGTTTCAATGCGCCTTGTGTCATCCCCCTAGCTGCGTTCAGAAACAGCACTAACTCGAATGCATCGCTTATTGCGTGGGGCTCCTTTATGGTTAGTTAAAAATTAAGTTCTTATTGTTATCTTTTTTTTCTTTTTTTTGGATAATTTAGAGTCTCTCTGAGAACCCTGAAGTTAACGACCGGATAACGCTTAGTGGCTCTGAGAAGACTTGAACTAGTGATCGTTGGAGAACAAACTTAAGATTTTACCAGTTGAGCTGCCTCTTAGTGTTTTTTTTTTCTTTTTTATTTTTGCTATCTTAACCTGAGTAATATAAGTAAAATCTCAAATTTATAAAAGATTTTCTCAATTTTAAAAATTGAGTAATTTTTATATAATTTTATCAAATAAATTGGACTTTTATGTGCTTTTTTCAAGATTGACGACATTCGTACTTTTTTATTAGATCCCTTCACTTTATATTATTTTTTTATTCAATAAATTAAAATTACTTTGAAGTTAAAAAAAACTAATAAAAAAGTGTAAATATTCTCAACATTTTTTCAAATGATACTTGCTACTTCTTTTTTTTTTAAGATTTTTTTTTTTTTATTTTGTAACACTATTATTTCATCTACTATACTACTACATTTTTCTACCAAATTGATACCATAAATTAAATTTAGTAAATAGGATGGAAATCAATAAATTTATAATAGAAATATTAAAAATACATTTCAACTCCAACAAAAAATTAAGATGAAATAAAGTTAATATTTTAATTTCAATTATATGAGTCACACCAAACACTTCAAATACCTTAATATGCCTTTAGATAAAGAGAGTTCAGAACCAGATATATAGAATCTTTTATGAATTTTGTGGATAATTCATGTTTTAGATATGAATAAGTTTTTATGTATAATATTTTTTTTAATGTATCTTTATATTATCTTCTCTTATTAAAAAAATTCTTTACTTGTAAAAAATAAAAACTTTAAATGAAGAATTATAAGATAACAAACTTTGGGTGTGTTTCATTTGCTGACAAATATTGAAAATTTTTAAAAATTACTAACTTTTTATCGCACTGCACAAATTATAAACTCACAACTTATTTTACTTTATTCTATTTTATCTCACTTTTTTATCACTTCAAATACACCATATATCTTCATTTATAAGTACTGGGTAAAACATTACGATTTTATGATTCAATCTTTTGAGAGCTTCAGCAATTCTAAACAGGTATAAAAAATATTTCTTTACAAATTAAATTATGTAATTAATTTATTTTAATTTCTCTAATTTTATTTTTTTTCCTAATCATTTTGTACTACAATCAAAGGGAAAAAAATAAACAAAAAAAAGCACAAGGTTTGCAGGTTTGTAAATTCACGTGGGTAGGTCCTCAAACATTGCAACAAAATTAGGTTAGGAAGGAAAAAAATTTAAATTTTTCGCAGTTGGCTAGTTAGTTTTTTTAATATTAAAAAAAAATTAATTTTGTAAAAATTAATTTTTTAATTTTTTATTAATTTAATATTTTTGTCCCTTATAATGTAAAAAAAATTAAAATAATAGAGAATAAATTTAATAGTTTAAAAAAATATTACGTAGTACAAAACTAAAAAATTAACGACAGTACCAAATGA
>JAVXUM010000004.1:19491767-19508985 GCA_035590655.1 Pouteria glomerata
TCTTTCTTGGTCTACTGCTGTTGGACGTTGGTGGGGGCGGGGGGATTCAAGCATTAGTTGTGAGGCAGGAGTTTGATGGTCACAATGTTAATGAGGGAATATTGCACATATATTTGGAACAAAACAATTTTCAGATGAGGATAATAGTCCTACATCCAAGGCAACATATCCATATAAAGCTTTAAAATTGACTAAGAAAACTTCAAATGCTTTTTTGTGAATTCTTGATGATTAATTTGTCAAGAAATGAGCTCAAAAGAGAAAATTCCCGCTGCTTGTAATCCAATGCAATATTGGTAATGTCTGGTGTACAATGCCTGACCTCATTTAACCCTGTTTATGTTTTAATTTCTCAAGGTTGTTGGTGAAAAACACATTGCAAATGCCTCTTCAACCGCAGCCTTTTATTTTTTAGAGCTTTGAAGTTATTTTCAAAAGTAACTTAGTTGATTCGTTTAGAACATGATTGAAAATGTTATCATCCCCCCAATTTCTAATGTTTGGATTTTTCTACTGAACTATTTCACTTCCTCCGTAAACATATTTGTTGTTTTGGTTTAGTAGTTGCAATTGCTGCATCCACTTTTCTTACCATTCTGATCTTTGCCCGTTAAGGATACCTTTCCATCTTAGCTTTCAGAATCACATAATCTAATCCTTCAGGTTATTCATTATGTTCGAGCTATACTCTGTTTTGGTTCACACAACGATACTACCCACTGGCCACTACCCAGCTATCTTGCTGTGAAACAAACTGTACAAAATTGGATATGCTATCAGTCAGACAAACACAAGAATGTTAACAATGCCAACCACCACTTCCATGGCATTCTGTTCAAAGAAAGGGGAAAGCCCATGGGAAAATTATATTCTTCTTCAAGAGAAGATAAGAAAATGAAAGGCCAATTCTGCTACTCTTCTAGCTCTTAGTATCACAAACCTCCACCACAAAATAATCCTTTTATAGATTGTTGATGAAGATCCAAGTCTCTTGGACTCTGCATGATAAAATAGGATTTGAAGTCCTGGTAGATGCTCGAAGAATAATACGACCTATTGTTTCTGCATGTAGATGACCCAAAAAGGAACACTTTGGTTTGCTTATTTAATGCCCTTAAACCATGAATCCAAAAGAAGCTCCTGCCATTAAAATATTAGTTTGTTAAGTACATAGTTTTATTCAAGCCTGTTATGACTTATGGGGAATAAACCCATGCTACAGCCTAATACAGTATTATGTTTATTTCTTCTGCTTTTGCTCCATCTTTTTGTTTATATTTTTCTGTTTTACCATAAAAAACGTAATTACATCCCTGGTTGCTTTCTAATGGCATTTATTAAATTCTTATGCACTTGCATTTGTCATTAAAGTTTTTTTTTTTTGGTAAGTTTGTCATTAAAGTTAGCAATGTTGATTCATGACTTAAATGCTGCAAATAGGTGCAACGGTGGAGCCATATGGATCATTTGTCTCTAATCTCTTCACAAGATGGGGAGATTTGGACCTATCAATACAGGTACCCAGTATTTCATTTGTTCAAAAAAAGAGAATGCAGAATTTATTAGGAGATGTACTAGCAGCTCTAAGGAGGAGAGGTAATCTGCTTTAACTTAGTACTTGTAGTTTATTCCTCTTGCATTTCGCAAGACCTCTATATCTGGTGAAATTTTTATGCATCCTACTTAATTATTTTGACTATTTAAAAGGCCTATTGTTCTTTATTGGTCAGCATTAATTATTTTCATTTATTTTTAAGAACCTAAAACAAAGATTTGCGAGAAAATAATTGCTTATTATGAAGGATGTGGTGTTTGTGATCCTGGGAAAAAAAAAATAATAAAGTAAAAGAGCAGTGATAGAACATTAGAACTGTAAACAAAGAAAAAGTAAGAACTTAATGGAAAAAGAATTGTACAAATAATGCAACACAACCCAGAAGGATCAAGATATAAAGTAAACTAGACGTGAGCGCACACCTAATGCATGTCAATATAATAGGTATATAGAAGTCAGAGGTTTTGAAGAAATGAAGTTTGAATGAATGTCTTGACACTTAATTAGAGTTGTCTATGCATATATTACACTTGTAGGAGTTAAGTACATTTAGGAAAAGATTACAATCCCATACAAAGAAATCAAGGAATAAAATTAAATAATAGAACCTATTTTTATATTTATAGGAAGCATTAAGGAAATGCCAACCAAGTGCTAAAAAACCCCTCCACCTATAGTCAGTAAAGTGCCTATGTAATCTTGATCCAGCCCTATCTATGTCTATATACCCTCGAATTAATGTTTATTATTTTGATATAACAAGCCACTTTTAATTGCTCTAAATATCTCAGAATTCAGATAATTACATCTCAATAACTAATACGGGGTAATTTGATTTGTAAAAAATATTACAATTCTATTTAATAATGAATATTACTAACTTATATTTTCAAATTTGTTTCATCAAAAATAATTATAAAATTATTGAATAGTAGACTTGGTGCGGCCCCTCACAATACCAAGCCAAGATACCGAGATATCGACTACCTTGGCCGATATTTTAAACCATGGTTGATCTTGTTCATGCTAGGCAGAATATGCTGGTTTGAGAGATCCAGCACCTGTAGAATCTAAAACTGTGGGTTGGGGAGGTGGAATGGTGCTATTAATGTAGGGGTGGAAACGAGCCGAGCCGACCCAAGCTTCAACTTGTTCGAGCTCGGCTCGACCTTTCTAAACCAGGTTCGAGCTCGAGCTCGAGCTCGATTGGAGCTTTTATATGGGCTTGAGCTCGGCTCGTTAAAGAAGAACTCAGGCTCGAGCTCGGCTTGCGAACAGCTCGATTAAATCAAAAAGTCCAAAACGACGTCGTTTTAGTTTCAAATATAATAAATAAAATATTATTAAAAAAATATAATAAAAATATTATTTAACAAAATTAAAACATTATTAAAATATATATATATATTATTTTATATAGCCTGCTCGCGAGCTTTCGAGCCGAGTTTTACTAAGTTCGAATTCGAGCTCGAAATCTAAGTGAGCCACAACTCAAACTCGGTTCGATCTCGTTTTACTCACGAACCGAGCTCGAACCGAGCTTTTTTCGAGCCGAGCTTGAGTAGCTCACGAACAGCTCGATTCGTTTCCACTCTTATATCAATGTAGCCAAATAATTTCTGGCCGAGTGGTTAAGGCAAGAGCTGGGCTTTCCGCAAGAGATAGTTGTCTCTTGTGAGTTTTGAAGTGAGGTGGTGGCGGAGATTTGGAAGGGTAGAGTGGGTTGCAGGGTTTATGGAGAGAGTTCCAGCTGTTGTGGAGGACGATGAGCTGACTGAGGCCATTTTGACGTGGGTCAAGCAGGCTGCGATACCATAGCAGAGGAAATAAATTCACATTGATTATTTGGCTTGCATGATTTATTTTTTATTTTTATTTTTTACTTTATTTTTTTCTCTCAAATCAAAATCTAGGCCTGGCTGGAAGACAAACTGTGGAATCCACCTCATTAACCGAATAACTCTTACATTTCTTAGTGGCCAGTGGATATCACATTTTATTATAAATTATTCCAGCTTTGTTTATGTGGCAATCGAATGAATAATTTTATTGTATTGAAGAACTATCTTAGGAAGGTCAGTGGATAATTTAGTGCTCTCCTTGCTCCGTCCATTTAGAAATTTTCTTGCCTTGAACCACAATGGGAAGCAAATTTGAATGGCATACTTCCTAGATGCTGTACTGACTTCTTAATACTCGTTCTAGTTTATAACACTTTGGAGTCCATTTTTCATTTTATAGTATCACTTTTGGAAGTTGAAAATGAAGATGGTGTCGGGAAGTGGGAGCATAATACGATATTTTCAGCTCGTGTTGCATGATTTTTCACTAGTTCTGTTAAATTTTTTTGACGGTTTGTTTTTCTTACTGAAGTGCCTCGTATTAAATAGCGATGTTGGCTTTCAGGTGGATGGCATAATTTACAATTTATTGCCAATGCAAGAGTTCCCATTGTAGTGTGCGAGAGCAGCCACTTGAACATCTCGTGTGATATCTCAATCAATAATCTGAGTGGCCAAATTAAGTCCAAGCTATTTCTTTTGATCAATGAGATTGATGGACGTTTCCGCGACATGGTTTTACTGGTTTGTTTTCATAGCAAAGCTGTATATACTGCTGTGGGAAAACTGTTCTATAATTTGATGTATAAATTCTTGTTTGCAGGTCAAGGAATGGGCTAAAGCACATGGTATCAATGATTCTAAATCTGGAACTTTTAATTCGTACACTCTGAGCTTGCTTATTATCTTTCATTTTCAGGTGATTTGGCCTATTATTGTAGTTGTTGATGACAACTTCTTATGGTAGTTTCTTTATTATTTTAATTGAGAGATTTGTTATGAGTCTTCTTTAATGCTTCATATACTGGAATAACCCCGAGATCATTGAAGGGACCAATTTTCTGAAAATAATCATGCAGCAGAAAGCATATGCATAACAGAACATGATGAACCATCCATAAAAAACGTTCCTCTGGCCTACATTTACCAATTTAATGTTTCTTGCTGTGTCTTTGCTTCAGTTTTGTTTTTTCATGCCTTTATCCATATTTTCCCTTTTGATTTTGAACGATGAGGACTTCCACCCTTTTTTCTTTAATTATTATTTGTGATTTCATATTTTTCTTTTGCAAGTAAGAGTAATGTTGTATATATCTAACCACCAGAGCCCACAGTGTGGGAGCCTTATGCATAGAGTTTCCCTTTTATTCTATATCTTCTTTCTTGCAGACATGTGAACCATCAATTTTACCTCCCCTCAAAGAAATCTACCCAGGAAATGTTATTGATGAGCTCAACGGTACTTTGTCCTTTCTTCTTCTTCTTCTTCTCTTGTTAAATTTTGTTCCCCCACTGCTCTCTCTCTCTCTCTCTCTCTCTTTCTCTGTCTCTCTTGCATTCTTCTCAAATTTATTCCAACCTATATATGTTTAAGTAGTTTACCTTAGTTTGGATGGAGTTGAAATCCAGCAATAAAAGAAAAAAATATTAAACAAATTGCCTGATCGAATTGAAGTCAAAGTGACCAAAGAATGATTATTGTCCTTCCTTTACAGTAGGATTGTATTTGAGTTCTAAAAAATCTATTGTTGCATCTTCTTGAATCCAATGAATTCTCACTATATTTTGATACTTTATGTAAAATAGTGTGGTCTGGTAGTAGTTAAAGTGCATTCTTGAGGCTTTAATTTCCAGATCCTAGGAATTCTGTTGGCAATATTATAGAAGCAGGTTTATTTATTTTTTTTTTTTCTTTCCATAAACTGTTACAGAAAAATTGAAATTTCTAAGAAAATAAAAGTGATCTAACAAAAGTTATTTTGCATGTTGGTCCATTTTGGTAAGCATGAGATTCAGGAGATGCAATTATTGGTTCAGGATTTGACCAAAGAAGATGCAATTCTTTGCATGTTGTAGTTCAGATGTGATTCTTGAGGTACTAGAATTGATTAAAGCTGTACTATCTAATAATTTTTATTTCATAGTTGAAGAAACTTAGTTGTCATCTGATAAAGGTTGTGAAGTGAGAGCATGGATACTTGTGTACAAGATTATAGAACTCAAAGGGAGGGTTGTCAGAGCAGTTCAATTGGAAGAATAGATGATTTTTGAGAATCCTGCACTCTGGAGCAGTCAGCAGACTAAATTAGATTGCCCAGTGAAATGGTATGAGCGGATTTGATCGGTTGTACAGATAGTCGGGGGGTTTTTAGGGGCTATTTGATGGTTTTTTAAATGTTCTTGAGTCTTTGACCATTTGTTTCTGAAAACGGAAAAATTATTGTAATTACCAAGTTATCAAGAGAAAACGAATGGAAGAAGAGAGTGAAATGGAGAAAGGAGCCATGGAGATAGAAAATAAGAAGACCGTTGCCTTAGCGGGTTAGGATCTGACTGACTCTTAACCTCATGCTCAGGGGTTGAGGTACCCCTTGGTGACTGCTGGGGATAAGAAGAGAACAGAAATCTAGCCAAAATGAAAAAGGGAGAAGCAATCCTTTATCGAATGGGAGCTTCAAAACTGAAATTTCTCGTACAGATTATTCACTCAATTCAAAGAAACAATTAATAAGTGTGTGAAAAAGTGTGAATGTGGTGAAAATAATTACATTTTTTTTTGGTAGATTAAAACACATCATTTGAAATTAAAACAGCCACAACTGTTTTGATAGGGTGAATACAGTGAAAATAATCCCAGTACTTGATTTATGTTAATCCTGATCATCAATTAAAACCTGACTGCTGAGAAAAAAAAAAAAAAAAAAAAAACAAGCTTGTTAGTGATTATCTGGATACATGGTTTTTACCGTAGCCTCACAAGTCAACCAAACTACTTGAGGTCATCTTATGCCTCCATAGGTGACCTGTAATGATGAAGCGGCTTGCTTTAAATACACAATGCTTTAAATAGCAAGCCAGATCCTCTGATGCCAGAACTCTCTTAGAGAACAGGTAAGCCGCTGTGGCTAATTTCTAGGTCGCACCGTCCTGAATCAAGAGAATAATATAATCTTAAATAAGATTGATCTAATGATTCAAGTCTTCTAAAATTCTCTGCCAACATAAAACTCTTAGCTGAACACATAGGTCAAATAAAGTTTTCATTTGTTTCCTTATTGACCAGAGCGAGTCGCCTTTGAAAATTTTGCTGAATCAAAAGCTCCCTTGTAAATAATTCAGAAAGAATTTATGGTACTATGGATATCTGCAACAACTTGCTTTTAGGCTTGACATAATTCAATGTCATCACTCTGTTTGATATGCACAATGCACATTGTTCTGAAGGTATAAAACAAGGGCTAAAAATAAATACAACATTGTCGTACAAGAAGTATTGCACGTACTGAGGCTTGGTTGATATTTTGTTGAATATGCTCTATGCAGGTGTGATGACAGCTGTTGCAATGAGACAGATCGAGGAAACATGTGCTCAGAATATAGCGAGGTTTAGATTGAGCCGTTCTAGAAGAAGAAATGAAAGTACATTGTCTCAACTTTTCATCTCATTCCTTCTAAAAGTAAGTATTTCTATCATCATTATTTTTCCTTCAGAAGTTATTCAGAACTTGTTGCAAAAACCTTCATATGTCAGACGAATAATATGTTTTTAGTATTTGGCTAATTTTTTCAGCCATCATATTATTGACTATATAAATATGCATGATACTGGCAACTTCCATATATTTTGTGGCCTCCCTCCCCTCCCCAATTTTTCTCCTTTTGTTTTTGGTATTTTCACTTGAAAGAAAATGGAGTTGATGTTGGCTGCTCAAAATTCTACATAAAATACAGAGGATGCTTTTCTAAATTTGATTCAGATAATATATTCTGACCCAGAAGCTTGTGCTTTCTCCATTTTCTATGGATGGGATGGTTATAAGGAATTATGGTATATGAAAATCAACTATTTTGTAATCTTTGTTTAATAAATACTAGTTACACACATCTTCTGCAGTTTTCTAGCTTTAGCTCGTGGGCCCCACTGTATGGACTTTGCCCATTTACTGGACATTGGGAGCCTATTGCCAGCAATTTCAGATGGCTGTCCAAAAATTATGCTCTATATGTAATCTCTCTTTCTCTCTCTCTCAAAACATTTTTTTTTTACTGGGAGAGCTGATATTATTGCCAATGGCTGTTAGGTGGAGGATCCTTTTGAGCAGCCGTTTAATTCTGCCAGGACTGTTCACCGTGAAAAACTATCAAGAATATCCAAAAATTTTGAGACAACCCACCGTGTGCTTTGCTCGGGCAATCAGAATCAGAGATCTCTCGTCACAACTCTAGTCAGGCCACAAGTTGCACAACTATTAGCAACCCCACTTAACAACCTTGGTGGCTACACTAGGACTCATTCTCAGATCCACAGGGCAGTGCAGTCTCCCTCCCAAGTGCAGAATCGGCTTCTCAACACAAGGCGTCCCAATAATACGACCGTTAACAGAAATGTGAATTCGTCTCACAGTCGAGGCAACCAACTATGGAGGCAGATTTGATGGATAAGCGGTTTCAAATGAGCCTTTTTCTTTGTTAAATATTATGCGAATGTATGGAACCAATTGCCTAGTAGTTGACTTGTTGGTTTGTTACCCTTCTTTGCTATGGTTCTTAGTTATAATGTTGGGATATCCGAAACGCTTTGCTTTTGTAGGATTTCGTTATGGATGATTGAATCTTGATGTCTTATGGGCTTTGTAAGCAGCAATACTCAGTTGAAAGGTTGAAGCTGCATTCTAAACTCCTGTGACCTTGGTAATGCTTTGATCGAATGTTTATGTTCTGCAAACGATTTTAATATGTTATCAGGTTTGGAATACATATATATATATTTATGTGTGTGTGTGTGTGTGTGTGTGTGTGTGTATAGCTTATTTTCTGCACTATTCAGGTTAGCCGTGGGATCGTTGATCGTGTTTATTCATTTAGGACTAAATTCTTGTCTGCGCTGCCATTAGATTAGGTACTTTTGGGTTCTTGCATTAAACATATATATGTAGATATTTGTATGTAAATTCGTTAGCATGCATGTATTGGTGTAGAAATTGTTCTCACCGAAGGTAAAGGGAATACAAAGATAAAATTAATTTTTTTACATCTAGTTTCTTGGTTTTGGTTGCGGAGAAAATAAAGGAATTATCCTCTCCATTAAACGTGGAGTGGAGAGTTCACTTCGTTTGTATGGATATGCATTTCATGTAAAGCTAAATTAATAGTTCACCACGAGTGTTGTCTATTTTAGAAAAAAAAAGTTTCAAAACATATTAAGACACGATTTAATAAGGATTTTATGCTTCTCAATCATATTTGACAAGAATGTAATATATGTTTAATTTAAAAATAATAAGGCACGCTTTTGATGATATTTATTCATTTAAAAAATAATTAAACACTGAGTGTTTGACGTATACAGAATAACAGTGTCTATTTTAAAAAATTATAGGACAAGTTTCAATAAATATTTGAAATGACAATACAAATAAAGAAAAATAAAAAATTAAACAAAGTAATTGACTTTGAAATAAAAAAATTTAGGGATTTGGAGAGCTGACACTGACTTCGATGTTAGTTTGAGAACTATTCGACGATTAAAATACATTCACATCTTTTTAGAATTAAAAATCTATATTATAATTCAGCTCTATATTACAATTCAGCTTAATGATTTGACATACATGACATGATATCAACGATTGAGATTTGTTTGTTAATCATCAACGGCTGAATTTTATTTGCCCACGTGCCTTTAGGCACGGGCAAAATGCTAGTAAGTAAATATAATTAAACTCTTAAATTTTAATCTAATAATCCCTAATCTCTCCCCAGTTTTAAAATGTAGAAGGCATCCTTAGGCAGTTGGCAACTGTGATGAGACATTAGATATCAGTCAAGACTTACTTTCATTGCTAAGATGGCATAATCTCAACAGCAGGTGTTATAATTTGTACGTACCGTTTAATTAAAGCATAGATAAACACGCAATTCAGAGCCACAAACGATCATATATGGTAAACAAAAGAAACAAACACCAATACAAAGAAACCAACCCAACAATTTTCCAAACATTAGTATGTGCTGCTCACAAGCCAATCCTCGGATAAGCATCCATGAATAGTGAACGAACGTTCCCAAACAGGATTTACATGTCAGCCTTGCAAACTAGAAAAGCAGACAAAACAAAACAGGCTCTAGCTAGAAAATGTTTACAATTAGCGTTAATAAGTAATTTAAAAACATAACCGTTAAAGATACAATCGCAAAAATTACAATTACTTGAACATTCGCATGAAATTTTTTACCACTACAGGTAAAGATAAAACTTAAACCCATTTTAGAACTTAAAAAGCCTGCACAGGTTATCATCGTTTGGCTGTAGTCGACATTGATCCGGTTCTACATCGTCAAGAGGTAATTCATCCAATTGGTTTAAGAGGCCAAAGATTTATAATCTATGTGAGATTAAATCCTGACATGTGAACCGGGAGAGGAGAGTTACAATTCGAGTTTTGAATAAAACGACCATTTCAGTATAATAATATATATTCGGAAAGTTGCAACACTTACAGCAGAGTCGAGAGATTCCAGCGAGCAACTCTTGCTTTATTAGCTGCAGCAGATGTGATCTCTACAGTGACAGACTCGGAGAGATTTTAGTTGCAGTTGCAGATTTTGTGATTTGCGCGTGACAAAATCCAATTTAATTAGTTTTACATCCAGTCACTTTCCAGTTCAAGCCCGCAGCAAGCTTTTCTCACACGTCAATATCTTATAACTTGCGTGAGGACCCTCAGATATGTCTCGCAACGATACGTGCCAGGCCATGGCCTTTCCAATTTCTTGAAGTTCATCCATGACGGCAAGAGAATCGTGGATGTATGCACGTCCACCGGGTCTTAGAATTCGGTCCATTTCAAGCATGATGGTAGATATATTACATCTGAATAAAGGGAACCATGCAAGTAAATGTGCTATATACTGGGGCTGAATTATTCTGGAATATTAAATTTGTCACTGGTGTTACCAAAAATAAAAGAACAAAGAAAAGGAGGGAAAAAAAAACACAGATGCAAGCACCATCTGCCTAGTGAACATTAACAAGGGAGTTGAGAATACCTTTTTTGTTCAATAAAGAAGAGGCCAGCTGCATGCAATAAATCGTAGGTTCTTGGGTATGTGTCAAATGCCTCGCACCTGGGAAGGTCAGTGTAACTTGTTATATTTAGACGCAATGAAATTCAGTGTGTTCAAGTCACAATTCTAATTAGCATGGATATGGCACCTCACATACATGCCAACACATTAATTTCCAAAATTATTAAGACACAACGCAACTGGAATGTGTTAATGAATAAATATAGATTTTTATATAAGAAAATATAGATTTTTATTCGGGGAAAAAAAAGCTGCTTATGCATATTGTACTAAAAATATTTATATCTATTTTAAAAGATATAAATTAGAAGTTTTAGGAAATGATAATGAATTAATAAATGTAAATTCATACAATTTTTATCTTATTATTTGTTTTAAAATTTCTTTTTCAATATTACAATTTGTTGCATGTGCATCTAAGTTACGAATATGTATATCTCCTACGTGTTTGAAAGTGTCCTACAAGCCAAAGTGTCCGTGTTTCTTAATCATAATTACCAGTTAATTTCTAGCCAAGTCCAACATAAAAGATGCAATTGCCAATGGTCACACTAGAAGTTTAAAAGTATAAGCATGCACAGCCCAGTAAAGATGAGTAATTAAGATACACTTCTTTTCTTCTTCTTCGTGGGTGGGTGCGGGAAGGGTTCAAGCGTATATGATTTGAACAACTTATGACAAAACATTGAGATCATCATAGTAACAAAACATATAATTATATAGCCGCCTAAATGACCATAGTTAAAGACAGAACAACATACCAATCATGCATAACTCCTATAAGCCCACGATCATATATAACAGGCAAGGCAACGTTCAGAACCCAGCAATCAAATTGATGTTCAATTAATGCTGCTGCAAAACTGCCAAAACCAATAATTTGAACATATAAGAAATTTAACAGTGAAATCTAGGAATATAAAGTAACAGTATTTTTCACATGGTGTAAATAATTATTGTGATATTACGAGTGAAGAAAAAACGGGATATCAAATTCCATACCCTCCAAAACCAGCTCTCATATCCAGCACATTTCTGAGATTGAACTTTTTCCAATGCATAGCACGGACATAACTTTCTATTATTTCACTCCAGTATTTTGATTCTGCCCTGAAGAGCTCTTTCCTAGATATATAGGCATCCATCTGTATGCTCTGGAGCCTGTCAGGAGGATTGTGAAGGCGTGCAGACCATGTGGTAACATTAGCTACAGATCCATCCTCAGGTAGACGATTAATGCATGCCTTCATATCAACATACCTAAAATATTCATGCAAAGGATTCAATAAATTACGAGTGATGCAAGAAGGCCCTCTAAGGAGCATGACAAGAAAATATGTGGAATGTCAAGCAACGCATTCAACTACCAATATGGATCATAAATTCAAAGGAACACGTCCATCAAACGTTTAAACTGGCTTTGCAGCATTAACAAATAAATTATGCTTGCATACTGGCATAATTTGTTGAAGACTGGGTTTCACAGCACATAAATCTAAACCAAAATATTTGTGTTTTGCAAAACCATGAATCACCTATTAACTTAAACAAGATGACCCAAAGAACAATCTAATTTTTGCTAGATTCTTTCTTAACAACTCATTTTTTAAAGATCGGGAACAAAATTTCCAACGGAATTATCTCATAAACTTGCTCAAATCCATTAATCCAACAAAATAAGTTTCAACTGGCAAGAGGAAAACAGACTCTTGCCCCTTCTTATTAGTTAGAGATACCTATGGGGTCATATACAATAGTGCAATAGCCCAGAAAGGAATGCGCATAGGAAAAATCTATGATATAAGAGCAACTACAACTTAAATTTGCACATTTTAATTCTGATACTTCTTATGTGTACTTTCACTTCTTTATGATTTTCCTCGTATTCTTTCATTCAGTAAATCAGATTGTCCACCAGAAATGTATAAACAAATACCAAGTTGCATTTCTGATACACAGAACTAATCATAGCGACTTCATCAACACTTACTAAGGGATGCCATTTATTGCCAGTCCTCTTCCGAAGGCACAGAAATTGTGCAATCAGAATGAGTTCATTATACAAGTCAGAACTTTAGCCTGCCACACAATCATCATGATGCCTTTCCAAATAAGTATATAGTCTACCATTTCACACATAAGCCAAAGTGCTTCAAGTTATTTGGTTTATGGTTTCACTTTTCACTTTTTACAGCAGATACTCGAGTGTAAAGCTTGTCAATAATCATAATGGAAGCACATGGAAACTACAGGAGCTCTAATTAAACCTCCAAGATATTCATTTAGTGTGCAATCTAATTCTCACCAATGGAAAACCAAAGAAGAAGGCAGGTAATTTACCACACGTCTGGGTCATCATCGAAATCACACAGCTGAGGTGTGGCTCCTGCCTCACGACTTAAATAGCAACTGTTGTTCAAGGGCTTCTGCCAAATTGCAATATATCCCTCCTTCTTCACAAGACTCCAACAAAGGCGACTGGTAAGATTGACCATCTCTGAAGATAGCGGAAAACAGATGAAAATTATGAAAACTGAATTTGTACCCTGATGGATTGCAGGTTCTATATTCACTCTTATTTGGACCAACCAAAAAATATATTTGAAAATGCCCCAGTTGGGTTGCGCGAGAAAGCCCGAGTTTCATTAAACCAATTATGGAACCAAATGAAGAAATAAATTTTACATGATATGACATTTCCCCCTCTCCTTTTCTAAGTACCATAACCAGTTTGCAATTATGATCAAATTCAGATCCAGTGACTCTACAGAAATTAGAAATTAGAAAATTGCATAATACCACTGGAAAGAAATCAACATTAAAATAGGAAAATGAAATGCTGATTAAGGTGCACAGTTCAGTTAGAATGTTATAACAAAGAGGTGGCAGCAATATCTGAAATTTCAAACTTAAAATTGCATACTGGCTGACTAGAATGATCATAACTGTACAACTTACTTTATACAAATTCTACATAGCTATACCTTCCCACTGTCCTTCCAGCAGTGCTTCGTGCTTATAAACAGGCTGTGCTGCCCAAGCAAAGTAACCTCCTGCGCGTAGCATCCTGTTGACCCCAAGCGGCAAAATTCTGTCTTTACCACGATGAAAGAAAAAGATAGGAGGCACAATCAGGTGAAAACGAACAGTATTCATGTAGTCACTGCTAAAGTTTGTTACAGATTAAATTTCAACTAAAATAAACAATAAAAGCTTCAACTACATATCTCAAAAATTTTATCACACAGAACAAAGTGAGGACAGATGGCATGAGCAACAAGGTCATAACCATATTTCGTTAAACAAGAATAACTGCATATTAAACTATATATTTACAGGTCTGATCAATTAAAATGTTTTCGAAACAAGTTTATCTCTTTCTAATTTATTCGTAAGTAACGCAATCTCTTTTTAATCAGAAGTATGACACTAGAAATTAGGCTACAAACAGGACATATATACAAATTAACTGATTGCTGAGGTAAAATTCTTCGTCCACCAAGACCAAACTCAGAGAAACTTCCGTTATAGTCACCTAACTTATGATATGGGATTTAGAAGATCATGGCTCAAATGAAAAGATGGAATCTAGAAGCTGCAGATTTAAAGAAAATTTCAAATTTTACATTTTTTAGCACAAAAATTATTCAATGGATTATTTATTTATTACCAGTAAAGGAAAATTTTCAAATTCACATTTTTTTAGTGCAAAAACTTTTTCAATGGCTTATTCTTTGTTCTTCTTTTACTAGTAAAATTTTGACAGGAATGAAATCATAAGATGTTACTCATTCACTTCATTGCAATCTCATATCAGAGATTCACTTGCTAGTTAAAAACTGCGACAAAGTCATTGACAATCACGTACATAATAAAACCAATATAGTTGGTGGTTCCATTCCCATATCAACAATACAATATGATCAGGGAATATGTTTGAGGCTTGAAAATCTTATTTAACCTTTGGGAAAATGTTGCGACAAAAGAATAAGAGAATAGGGTAACATTTCCAAGATATACTGTAATGTTGCATTAGCTGTGCTTAAATTTTTTACTACCTAGCAAAGATGATAATTAAAATTACGAATGAGAAAAGAATACCATCACGGGTCCAATTAATTCTACATCTTGAACAATGAGCAAAGTCAAATTACAATAGGCGCCAGGTTGCAAAAGCTGCCACCATCGCAGGGACACCACGCTCAAGTGCAAACTGAATCTGGTTTTCATGAACATCTTTTGGTGCTATTTACATAGCGAGCACATTCCGTGATAATAAATATGCACCAAAACTTGCCACACCACATCCAATGTCCAAAGCACCTCGGGTATGCTTACCAAACGCTATATCGGGACCATCTATACGAGAAGGAAAATGACAATGAGGAAAACAATAACTCAATTGTCAGAACAAATTAGTACTTTTTCTTTCATTCGTGTGTTAAACTTCACAACATAAGTACTCTTGAGATCTGATCCAAGTACTGATCTGCTCCATGAATGAACTGTGTACCACCTCCGGAAACTTAAACTTATCCTTGTCTATTGTGATCCATTTTTGACCCCCTTTATCTTCAGCTAATCGTGCATGGGGAACATTACCGAACCATACCTGCATTGAGGTGTAAGCCAGACTTCCTTAAAAATTGGTTGGGTAAGTCAATCAGACAATTTTTACCGTTAATGCCACAACTAATTTTTAAATTTTTATCTATTGAAATAGAAATAATATATATATATATAAGGATAATTACCTCTACCTCCCTCTAACATTATTTAAGTAATTACATATAATACTCACAATATTTAAAAATTATATTTATCTCTTCTTTTAAAATGTTATTAAATCTTCTTATAAAATCAGTTATTAAAACTTAAATGTTAGACCAACCCAAATTTTAGATGCTCTATTTGGGGTGAAAAAAAAAAATCTAAAAAAAGGGTAAAAAATTCTAAAAAATTCTAAAAATTATTCAATTTTTATTTCATTGCATTCATAATTTTTCTCACTTTATCTCATTTTTTGTCACTCCAAACGCTACCATTGTTTCTTATTTTACTCCTCTCACATTTTGCCAATTTTTTTTATAAAAATATTCAAAAATTATATATATATATATATTTATTTTTTGTAAAGACAAGGATAAAAATGTGACAGAGAGTGGTAAAATACGAAAAAGTCCTAAATTTTAATTTTTTTTTTGGTAATTTAAATTTTAATTATTTTAACATAAAGCATCCAAAATTGCATTGCATGTAAAATTATTGAATGGATGATAAATAAGTACCTCGTCGCGACTTCTTGGCCAGGGGATTGGGATTCTGTAACCCTTAGGAGCCGGAACCAAGCAATTCAAGCCCTGACCTTTTTCCGGGCAATGCCGCTCGAACTTCTCACCGTTTTCCGTCGACTTCAACCTCCGAATCGCCTCCACATTGTCCAAGAATGGTAAGTACTCTCTCATAGTCTGAGGACACAGCCCAAACTTCTGAATAATCACCCTGGACTCCCCACGGCCACCTTCGTCTCATTCCTATTCCCCCAATTTTCCACGACATCCGGATCAAACTCCCCAACGTCAAACTCATCCGTCATCATCCCGTTGTCGTCCACAATCCCAAACCTCTGCAAAGCCGGCGGAGGAGGAGGAGGATGCGGAAGCGGTTCGGGATCCGAAACAATCTGCCTGTGGCTAGTGTCGTTAATGAGAGACGAGAGATCGAAGGTTTTGTTGTAATCTGGGGAGAGAGCGACCGCAGGGGATTTGGTCGAGCTAGAAGGAATTTGGCGCGAGTTGAAGAAGATGAGCTGCTGATTGCCATCGGACCAGTGCTTGCCGAGATAGAGAAAAGCGATTGCTACGACGGAGAATGCCGAGATCTTAACGAATGTAGACGAATTGAAGAAATCTCCATTGTTAAGCGCTTTCATTCTTCGCCGTCCAGCCAGCAGATCTGATCTCTCCCCGACTCTCACTCCTCTCTCAATACCTCTATCATATTTCCATACTAATACAAAGCATATCCATCCCTCAATTTAATTTTAAATTTTTTTTAATTTTTTTATCTTATTTTTATTAAAATTTCTTTTTTTCAAAAATTAAAAATTACTTATGCCTAAAAATATATAAATATAATTTAATTTATAAATAATTCAAATATAAATTTGTAAAATAAACATGCATGAAAAATTATAAAAATAATCTATAAATTTTTTAATAAACATGTAAAATTTTATTATTTATTACAAATAAAAATTTTGAAAAATAATATTTAACAAAATATGAGAAAAGTAAAAGATTGAATTTTCATGTGAAATGATTAAAAAATCACTAAATTACAAAGAAAAATAAAAATTAATTCTGACCATTGAGTAAATTTAATAATTAAAAATATCTTAAATTTAAATTTTTTAACTTTTTTTATCTCAAATATCTTAAATTTTAACACAAAGAGTGAAAAAATATATGTATTTAAAATTTTAAGTTTTAAGTACATAAAAATTGAACTTTCT
>JAVXUM010000004.1:19509085-19521815 GCA_035590655.1 Pouteria glomerata
TAATATCAATTCGGGTTAAATTCAGTCCAGGAAAAATACAATAATAATGTATACTTAATTTAAATATTTTATTTACTCAAAATAATATAAATTTAAATAAATTAAAAACACCGAGTATTACAATAAGTTTTTTACGACCGTCGGTCTACCTTTAGTGATCATTAATGGTGGCGGCTAATGTTCTTCTTTTGTAATAGTGGATGTAATTTACTCTAAATTTAATATTGAACTAGTAAAATTATGACCCTTATTTGTAATATTAAGTTAAATTAAAAAATATGAAAAAATTTTGATTAAGAGTTTTATCAATTATAAAAACCTCATGTTTTTTTTTTTTTTTTTTTAAATAAAGATGGCTTGTCATTTTAATACCAGTGAATTTAAAATTCAAATGGAAGATCCACTGAAATTGAAATTGTGACATGTCTGGGGATCAAGTTTAAAATTTTAAATTAAACTCACTAAATTATCTCTTGAATGTTGTTGGAGTTGAAAGTAATTGTTATATTTAACATCAATTAATTTAAAAATAATTCTATTACCGTTTATGATAAAAGAAATGAGTGCATAAAGATGGTTTCTCGTTGTAATATTAATCAATTTAAATTTTAAAAGAAATATTTAATGACATTGTGACATGTCATTAGAGTTTAAATTTTAAAATTTAATATTTGTAAATTGAATTTCTTAAAGTTGAATATTATTTTCATTTTCAAGTAATTAACTTAAATTTTAAAATAAAAGATCCGGTAACTTTAAATTAACTTTTGAGCTAATCAAATAAAGCCATGCGTTACTTTTAAAATCAAAGAAAATTAAAAAAATAAAAAAAAAAAAAACTAACAGATATAATATACATAATAGATTAGAAGTTAGTTTGATTATGAATTTAAAAATTAGAAACAAGGGAGGTTTGACAGCCGCAACTTTGGGTAATTTTTGGTAGTTTTTTGTTAAAAATTATTAGTGATAATTTTTAATGTGTTTGATGAATAAAAATGTAATTTTTAGTAATTTTTGGTAACTTTTAAGTGTTTGATAAAATTGTTATTGTAGTAGAGTAGAAAAGTAGCAACTTTTGTGTGTTTGGTAAAATTTTCTACTATAACAAAATAGAAAAGTATAAAAAAGTGGGAGCCATTGTTATATTAAATTACTGTAGCAGAGCAGAAAAGTGACAAAAATTATTATTTCACAAAACAACAAATTATTGTAACAGTGCAAATTTTTGATAATTTTTTATTTTTTTTGAGTTGCCAAACGCAGCTTAAATCATTTCAATTTAATGCCCATGCATGTTTTCTTTTTTTTTTTCTTTTTTTTTTTGGTACGGAGAAATTACTCGAACTTTCGACCCGGCTTCGAAACTCCGGGAGTATGCAAGAACCCGCAACCCACGTAATCTGGTAAGTGAGGGATCACTCAAGTGGGAATTAAACCCTCGAACCGAGTAAAACGACCAAATCTTAGACTCAACTCCCGCTCCACTGAGCTAACTCTCGCGGACGCCCATACATGTTTATTGTTACGTAAAATAAATTATTTATCATATAATCAAATCAATTTAATTATGATTGGATGATTCGATTATATAAAATGGTTGGTTTAATTTTTGGTCTAAAATTTAGATTAATTAGAAATTAAGTTAATAACTCTTACTAATATAAAATCAAATTAGCGCTTGCTCCATCCCCACTCTCTTCTGTATATATAATATTTTTTTAATTCTTTTATATGTATATCACAGCATGCACAATTTTAAAAAATAGTTGTAGCAATCAAAAAGGTGTTTGGTTTATCAAAAAAATCAAAAAATTTAAAGTTATCAATTTTTTTTTTTTTAAATTCATTCAATTAAATTTTATCAGGTATCATTTTTATATCAACTTTTTATTTTTTAACCATCCAAATACTTTCAGAATTCTACTACTACTTTTCCATAACAATATCAAAATAATGAGTAAGTGATTTTAATGTAGTGTTTAGATGACAAAAAAAAATTTAAGAAGTTGGTATAAAAATGATATATGACTTAATTTAATTAAAAAATTAAAAAAATTATAACTTTTTGTAAATTTTTGTATGCCAAACAGAAACCACTTAATAGAATGTGATAGAGAATAAAAAATTATAATCACAACATTTTATACGTATAAGAACGAATTTTGAGTTTTTCTTTTCTTGGTGCTATAACTATATAACAACAATTGCTCTAATAGCAAAAAACAAGAACAATAACAATGTAATAGTTACCTTTGTTCTTAATTATGGAAATGATTTTTTCGATGGAAAGCTTGCGTATAATTGAAATTTACACTCTTAAGAAGATTTTTTTTTTTTTTTTAACTTAAGGTGTTTAAATTAATTTCCGTGCACACCTCGACTAATTATTAAGATTCTGAAATTAATAATCAAGTTAATCTTTAATTATTTACAGTAGATTTAAACTAATAATCTTTAATAAATAAATTTAATATCTTATTACTAAAGTTAACTTAGAATATGTTTAAAACGATAAAAAAAATTATCAAAATTTAATAAAAATTATAAATTTATAATTCATAAATAATTTTTAAAAGTTTTTAATAATTCTCAACAATTTTTACAGCTCCGAGCGGAGCTAAACACTACCACGAAAAATTGGCAGACATGCCAACGGCGTTTGGAATTTATCCCATTTCTGATCGCCACGTGGACAAGGACAGCGTGTTCCAACGCCCAAACAGGGGCACTTTAGGCAAAGTCCGCTCTTTAGAGTCAGAAACACCGTGCCAGTCTCCACTAACAAATCTAAAAAGACTCGAGGGGTATTTGTGGCAAATAAATATGATTCCCAACACCTCCCTCACAGGTGACGTGTTACCAAGAAATTCCCGACCCACCGTTGGCCGCGTGGCATCATGCAATCATTAGTACATCCCTGAAGAAGCCAAGTGGCGACAGAAAGAAGGGAACACGCCGTCTATCATGCATGGTAGACGGACTTTCCAGAAACTTCTGGGGAACTCCTGGCTACTAACACCAGAAGCATCTAGCGGTCAAAATCATGCCACGTGTCCGATCGGCCACGTAAGCATCCTACCTGGCACCCTCCATTCTCTCGAAAATGATTCGGAAAGCACGAACGGCGATTAGGGCACTTTCGAAAACCAAAAAAAAAAAAAAAAACTCAAAGGTCCAGTCCAAACGGAGTAAAAGATTTCTTCTCTCCACTCAACGAAAATAGAACAGAAAGTTTGAACTGCAATTTTTGTTTTTTCCTTCGTATTTTCTCGGGAAAAGTCGCTATGAATGGCAACGGGGAAGGAGGCGACGAAGGTGTGAAAATGGAGGGTGCGAAGGAGAGGTTGGTGTTCATGTGGGGTTACCTTCCCGGAGCTCTGCCGCAGAGGTCGCCGATTCTGTCTCCGACGGCGGTTATGCTTCCGCCTTCGATTGGAACTGGAGACTCGTGGAAGGATGTTTTCGGTGGCGGTTGTGGATTCGCTATGGCAATCTCAGGTGCTTTCCTTGGCCTTGGTTGGTTCTGATTAGCTTTCGATTTTTGATTTGGCGCTTTTCAAAGATTGTGCTTTTTTGTCGACATTGAATCTGGAAATGCCATTGATTGGACAAATACAGCCCTCCTAGGTACTCACTGAGTTTACTGATTTGGCAATACGCCTGTGGTATGAACATCGCTTTTCGGTTATTTTCTTTTGTGCTTGAAATTGCTGCGTACCTTTTTTTTTTTTTAGTTTGTGTCCCTAGTGACTGCATTTCTTTTAGAAATAGTTTCGACTTTTGAGCACCTTCTATTTTGCACTCATCAATGAGCTTATGGCGCTTCAAAAAATTTGTGTTCGTTTGATTGAAACATAAATACCGAACTTTAGTCGGATGTTCAAATCCATGTTCCTTTTTTTTTTTTTTTTTTGAATTTCATATTGATTGGAAGATTATATGCTTGTGTTATGTATGTGGTTCGTGAAATCTTTTCGTTAAGAGCCAGTGAAGAGCTACTTCTCTGAATTTTAATGCGATTTTTTTTTCCTTTCACATTATTAGTGAAAGTTGGTCACAATTAAAGTTTGATTTTGTTTTGTTTTACTCTCGCGCTCTCTCTCTCTCTCTCTCTCTCTCACATTCAGAGTCTGGGAAGCTTATTACATGGGGGTCAACAGATGATCTAGGTCAAAGCTATCTCACATCTGGGAAGCATGGGGTAAAGCAGAACAACATTTTACTCAAAATGAAATGATTGATTTTTTTTTTCTTCCTAAAATTGACACTCATTGACTTTCCCTTTGCATTCGTAAAGGAAACGCCAGAGCCTTTTCCTCTTCCGACTGAAGCTTCGGTAATAAAAGCTGCAGCTGGTTGGGCACATTGTGTTGCAGTTACAGGTATTGGTAATTTTTTTTTCGTAAAGGTCAAAGAAACAGAAGTATTTTGCCTTTGATAAGGTTGCGAGTTGCGAGTTGTTCAAATTCACATGTAAAACCATTTCTTCCTTCTTTTTCAATGACAACAAAATGGAGCACCAACTTAAAGACCATCTTACTTAAGTAACGTCAATGGCCTATCATTTGTTTCACCCAGAGTCGTATTTTCTGGGTTTCTTTTTGTTATTATTTTTTGGAAAATCACTTCTGCTATAATAATGAAGTAAGATTCAATTCTCGTTACAGAGGATGGAGAAGTATACACTTGGGGATGGAAAGAGTGTATTCCCTCTGGGAGGTTATTTGGAGATCCATCAACAGGGGTAAGCCTAGAGAAGGATGTCCATGAACGGCAGAGATCTTTTTTGACGGAACAAGGTAATTTATATGCCTAGCCATCAAAATGAGCCGCAGAAGATGCCCTTCCATTATTTCCAATTAACACAATATAGGTCAATTCTGCAACAGCAAGCCCTCGTTCTCGGGGTTCAGCTTCAAAGTCTTCTGGTGGAATAGGGTCTGGTGTGGATAGTGGAACTGGAGAGGAAAGCACAAAGCGTAGGCGAATATCATCATCGAAGCAAGTAGCTGAAAGCTCATCAACAGGTGATGAAACTCCCTCAGCAGTGCCATGTCTTGTCACACTGAACCCAGGAATAAGGATTGCCATGGTTGCTGCTGGTGGGCGCCATACTTTAGCATTGTCAGGTATTCTCTATGCCGTTAATTACCTGTTCTCATTAAGCCAACTCTTATGTGTGGTTCAATCTGTACTGTGATTTTACATAGGTTTTAGCCAGCATGATGTTTTCAGCTATGGAAATGCTATTATGTCCATGTGAAGCAAGATACTCGATATACTCTATAATTTCTATTTTTCCTGAAGTTTCAGATATAGGTCAGGTGTGGGGTTGGGGCTATGGAGGTGAGGGGCAGCTAGGTTTGAGGTCCAGGATACGTATGGTATCCTCTCCACATCCTGTGCCTTGCATTGATCCATCCTTTCTTGGGAAAGATAGATCTGCTGCCACTTCCCGAGGAAGCTCAAGTTCGGAGGGACAAGGTTCTAGAGTTCCAGGAAGTTATGTCAGAAGAATTGCCTGTGGAGGAAGACACAGTGCAGTAATTACTGGTAAGTATTTGTAAATTGCTTGTTAATTGGGCAAACATGAGGCATGATACCTTGGTCCAATGAGAAATAAGCAAATAATTTAATCCAAGAATTGTAGGATAGGCATTGCATTTACCTCTGATTTCTAATGTCACTATTCCAAGTTGGACATGCTTGCTCTGGCTGATTTTCTTCTTTCTTCCTTGACATATTCCTTTTGATAAATTTACTTCACATATCCTTTTTCTGGTTCCCATGTGCACTCCATGGAAGACACGTGTCATTAATTTGAGATATTCTCCAGTTGAATGATACACTCCTTTTGATAAATTTACTTTGCATATCCTTTTACTTGTTCCCATGTGCACTCCATGGAAGATGTGTCATTCCTTTTGATAAGTTTTCTTTTGTTTTGCAGATGCTGGAGCATTACTTACTTTTGGCTGGGGATTATATGGACAGGTTAGCTTTTCTAAATGATTTTCTTTCAATTCTTTGTTTCTCGAGCCATTTATTTCTTATCTATAAGCTAGTATGATTGAGTCTATGTTTAGCATGTGGTGAATTTGAATCTTCGTCTGACTCGGCCTTTCGCCTACTTGAACTTGTGTGGTTCAAGGACATGTTGAGATTGTTCAGTTAATCTGTGTAATCAAATACATCAGCTCAGGAAGTTGCACTAAAAAATGCATCTTTGCTCAAAGAGTTGTTTTGACATTTTGTAGTGCCTGATAGTTGTAGGAAGATGTCAGGTCTTAATTAAAATCTTAACCAGCTAGTATATCATTCAAAACTGGGGGTTATTTCTGTTTGTCTTGGGAAGAATTTCAAGTGGTCTCTCGTTAGGAGGCATGGGAAGGGCCACTTAGGGACTTCAGGTGATTGCACAATCAATATTATATAAAATCAAGGAAGGTGCACTTTTCTTGACTGAACTGACACTCCTTTCATAGGACTGGAGCTTTTGAAAAGACATGGTAAGGATAGAAGATAAGGATGAGCAGTCCAGCTGCAGGCTAAGAATTTGCTTCCAAAGCCAGAGGTGCTGCAGAATGAGTCAAGTTTGATGGGGAACAGAGCAGAGAAGGCAAGAGACAGGGAAAATCCCAGTGTAGATATGAAGTTTGGAGGTCTAGATACGAGGGGTTTTGTTAGAATAATGTTACTGTAACAGTTTTATAGGGTTTACTTGGAGGATGAATATTTGAAGTCCTATCATCCTAATGTTTTGTGGTAGCGTAGATAAGGGTCTAGAAGGTGGTACGGCTTAGGGAACAGTTGGGTTGTAGTCTCTGTTTAGGGATGAGATGAGATGATTTTGGGCTTTTTTGGCATATGGAGAATAATCTTACCAGGTAATTGATGAAAAAACTGGATCGAGCAACACACACAATAACAACAATCTAAGGCAAAATTAGAAGACAATCACACAAGAACACAAGATTTACGTGGTTCGGTAATGTGCCTACGTCCACGGGAGGTTTTCTGTCTGTTCTTCACTATGAAAAAGCCAAACGGCTGAGTACATCATAACAGCTAGGGTTTACCCTTTTAAACTAGCACCTAGGTAACCCAAAATTACAAATATACCCTTCATCAAAAAAACATAAGACGAACTGTACGGAACTGTATGAATTACCCTGTACCGTACCGCGGGGGCTCCGCCCCCGCACCCTCGACAACCTACTGACCCTTGCGACAGACCAGTACGAACTTGACCAGGAAAGTTGTGGAGTTGCTTACGCAACCCACAACTCTCCCCTTTGCTGAAGCTTTGAGTGAACAACATTTTTCGAATATGAGCCATATATTAACAAGATCTCCAATCATATCTCTGCGATAAAAATAATTCCTTAAAACATCCGATAGTCCATACTTACCTAAAATAAATAAATTAATAATTTAAATATGATAAACCCAACTAATTACATAATAAAAATATAATCTATAAATAAAATAAATAATTAAAATTTTTAGATTATAATACCAAATGGTGCTCAATTTTCACAACAAACAAATTGGCACTCCCAACTGTCAAAACCACATTTTGTTGATCGACTTAGTTGAATTTGAAGAATTTACTGACTCAATCTCACACAGAGACTAAGTTCTGGTGTAGTGAATTTATACACAAAAGAAGGTGACCTTACATTTTACCTTGGTGTCTCTTAGGATCACCAAGTAACTAGATATATTGATTAGATACATTTCTCTCATTAATTATAACACTTAATTATATTTAATACATACACTCCCCCTCAAGCTAGAACATACATATGTTCTAAGTTTGTTACAAATAAACCTTACTCAATAACAACTGACGGAAGCCTGTGACTAACGATTGAAGACGAAGCGTTTTTACAGACAATTGACGACGAAGCGGTTGACTGTTGAGAAGATTGAGACTATCATTGACTGAACTAGAGTTTGACCTTCAACTAGACTAATCGTTGTTGACTTCAACTAGCAATCATTGACTTTGACTAGACTTCAATCTTGAGAACAAGTTTGACGACGATGACAACAGCGACGCATCCGAATATAACACATGATTTCAGACATTAACAGAAATATATGCGAGACTGAGAAATTTGTTCTGCAAGAGGCTCCGAGGGGACGATAAGCGAAGGGTTCAAAAAATTCACGAATAATACTGGATGAGTCACCGGAGTGTGGCAAGAAGGCTGCGAAGAAGACAAAAGGTTCACCCAAGTGTCATGCGCCTACACGCGCGGCTTCGGTAGAGGCGCGTGAGGACCACGTGTAGGGAGACTAACGACACGTGGGAGTGCGTGAAGGATTTTTCGGCGGCGGCGTTCTTCTAACCACGGTGTTGAAACCTTGTAGACACCAAGAACATGTTGAAACAGTGACCAGGGATTAACTTTTCACGTTAACAGTGGTGGCTCTTTGACCTCCGACGAGAGGAACACCAATCGACCATGGAAAAATCTTTGAAGATGTGCCAATGAAAGGATTGGTACAAGATTTTGGGAGTTTCAAAAACAGCATCTATGAGGTTATTGGATATGAAAAAAAAAAGAACAAGATATGACACAGGAAAAGACATTGAAGACATACTTTTTTTTTTTTTTTTTTTAAAACACTCTGATACCATGTTGAAAGATGGAGAGTTTACTAACTCAATCTCCCACACAGACTAAGTTCTGGTGTGGTGAATTTATACACAAAAGATGGTGACCTTACATTTTACCTTAGTGTCTCTTAGGATCACCAAGTGACTAAATATATTAACTAGATACATTTCTCTCATTAATTATAACACTTAATTATACTTAATACATTAACAGACTCAAAGCTTGCACAGAGGTAGTACAAACCTTTAACTTAAAAGTGAGAATAAAGCCCAGTTCCTTGTTCAAGCGGACAGCTGGAGGCTGTTTACTTAAATCAAGTCCAGGTCTACTAGGTCGTGTTACACCTGCAGAGCTCACATGAACAAACCTAAAGATGCAGCCACAAAATATGCTCATTAGATTAATTATTTAGAAGCACAATAAAGACCAAAACGAGCCACTTGAAAGAGGTGAAAAGAAAAATTGGACCTCGAAGTAACGGGATCGTTAATGTATGCTTGAATACTTGATATCGGAAGTTGAAATGCACCTTCCTTGAATGTTGGATTCAGCATCCCATCATATTCAAACTTGCTAAACATGAGCTGGAAAAATTTTGCATCCATGGTAAGGAAAAGGCAATGCAGAAACTCGTGAAGCAGAAAAATAGGTAAAATACTAATTTCTAGAAGCATGCCTGCAATGATATAATGTTGCTTGGATCAAAGGGTGGAGCATCTGATACAGTTCGTGTTCGAAATATGGGTCTCAAGGAAGTAAAAGGCAATCGTACCTGGAAGTAACAGTTCAGAAGAATAAGAATATAGAATAGTACATATAATTCAATGATTGTGTACTTGTGATGCTACTTACTGACTGCCACTGGCCTTCAACAGTGTCAAAGCTTGATGTATAACCGACAGTATCCCAATCACGGCTAGTGCGTACAATAAATTTATAACGACAACCATCACCTTTAATCCTCAATTCCAGACCATCATAAGCAGAAAGATTTTCAGGTACAGAAAAATTCTGAAAAACGAAAGAATGAATTCACTCTTCAACATAAGAGAACAAAATTTACGGATCTAAAGGGTGCACCTAGCTATGGTTTAATACAACAGGAGAATAGTCAGAAGTTAATCTAAAGATATAATAATGTAGATTGGACCAGACCATCGTCAAATAGAAGATCAGTATGGTATTTTTTTTTTTTTTTTGGTAATTTAGTGGCTTGGAAAAATAAGAAGAAAAATAGTGGCAAGATCGAGTGGCAAGTCAGATTATATATAGCAATGGTGCACATCCTATGAGTTGATTTGGATACAACATATGTTAAAAGAATTAGGTGTTCGTTGTTGTCGACCTATAGAGTTGTCTTACAATAATCAGATGACCTAATTCAGTATTTTATAAGAGGATCAAATATATTAAGGTTGATTGTCGCACTACAAGAGAAAAGATTCTCCAAAATATCATTAAAACACAATATGTAAGGTACGAAGATAGCTAGCTGACTTGTTCACAAAAGCTCCAAGGTCTAGAGTGAGATTGATTTATACCAAGCTTAGAACCTATAATATATATTTTATAATATATATTTTCCAACTTGAGTGAGAGTGTTAACGTAATAGTGTAAATATGTAAATAGTATGTAGGGGTATATCTGTCTACAATCTTCTTTCTATTAGTATAAATACAACATAGACAACACTAGCTTGGGATTCAAGCCCTTTCAGTGTTATTCTTCTTAACAAATTGGATTAATGGTTCCCACTTGTATAACTAAGACACCCATTCAAAATTTTTATATTCAACTCAATAAACATTAGCTAATTGGGGTTAGGGAGTTAGCCCACAATTATCAATTTGGTTCAATGTTTCTTATATATGCCCCGAAACCCCTACAAACTTCTGATTTGTGATTTCGCCAAAAACATGGAATGGGTTTGATTCAAACTCCTCCCCCATTCCTAGCCATGAACAAAATCAATCATAATTCCCCCAAATGACTCGTTGTCAACTCCCTTGAACGATAAAATTGTGCAGCAATGCTGATCCACACTATCATGTACATTGATCAGCACATGTACCATAGCAATCGCTCAGATTCAAAAACAACAATTAACACAGTTCAAAAAAGTGCATGATGGAATTATCCATATTACTGATCACACATTTATATATGAAAGACCCTACCCGTGCAAATTTTTACTATAGAACACCCTTCACATGCTGGTGGAAAATTGCGTGTTACAAAACCATATCCTTTCAACACTTAGGATATGTTTGTTTTGGGAGTAAGGGGGTAAAGATTACTGAAGTAATTTTTACCCTCCATTACATATATTTGGATGGGGGGTAACAATTACTCTTGGGATAACTATTACCCCCATATGACAGTAAAAGTAATACCTTGGGGGGTAACAGAAGGCAATGAAAATTTTTTACCCTTTTCTCATTACTTCTGTAAAATAAATCCTTTTAATAATTTACAATTAACTTTTATCCTTTTAAAACTTTTAACATTTCAAACATAATATAACTATTACAGGGTAATATTTACTCTTTCATTCCAAATATAAGTATCATAAACTTATTATTCAGTAACGGTTATCGGGTAACAATTACCTTATAATCTCTTACTCTCAAATTTTCAACCTGTACCAAACATATCCTTAGTTATTCGAAGACTACCTTTGCAATCAGGGCGTACAGCGTAATAAATATTCCTTGCTTGGCAATGAAGCAAAATTTGATAAACCGTACCCGACGCTAATAAGAAAAACACTTCTCATACTCACCTCTATACCCGTGACGGGGTTGAACTCCTTCATTCCATGCCCAACCCCACTTAACTAATCAAATTAAGAGGGTCTAACACACTAAGACCTCAAAGGTAATATATATATATATATTAATAGTAAGAAACAAAATAATACTCATAATTACACAAATAAAAAATCAAAATAATTCAAATACAAAACATAATATAAAATATAGTATTTGTACATTATTTTTATTAATAAGTATTATTTGTGTATTATTATAATATAAAATGATATTTAAAGCAAAGTGTAATCAGGCCAAGTTTTGGTTGGGGTGACCAAAACCCTAACACATCCCATACCCGCATTGTGTTTTAATTATTTACCCCATACCAGCTTCACGTTTGATTATTTAAATTCCAAACCCCTATTAAGGTCGAGTGAGGTGGGTAATCGGGCTATTGGTTTTTACTAATATCTTATAGGCTATAAATGAGACGAGAATTTGCAGGAATAATGCTACTCAATGCGGTTGGCTAGGGTCAGCTGTATGCAGCTTTACCCTTACACGGAAAAAGGCTGTTTCTGTGTTTTAAATCCATGCTAACAAGGAAGGTCATTGAACTTAGTCATAAAATAAGTAGCAGGAGTGGTCGGTACAGAAGTAACTAAACAATGTAGATAATGAAGCAAGCCGCTAATCACAACTCATATTTTAATTATACGTTGATGAGGAATGGCAAACATAGAGCAATAGAGATGTTGACACAAAGGAAAATCACAATTTACCTTTGTTCTTGTGCTAGTAAAACCACCATTGTTTGCCGTGGAAACAACACCTAAAGGGGACATTTTACGACTTTATCAACAAACGTGTCCAAAATATTAAGACCAGACACTACTGTTACTGGAAACATTTGTTAATGTATTCTGCCAGAATGGTAAAACCTGACACAAGTAGGTCTGATGAGTTCACAAAACAAACCTTTGAAAAGCCCAGTTGGTCCACCATTTTCACCACCTGTTGTATCAACCTGAAACATACTTTCACTAACTCCTCCCATCACAACATCATCTAAAGCACCCCATGCGAGATCTCTGAATGAATTTCCTGCATGAAAAGTTGAAACAGAAGTGGAGCTATAAGATTGAAGAGAAATCTAATTAGAAAAAAGTGTGCAAGTAGACAAAAATCAGTGAGCCACAGAAATAAAGGAATGAAATATATCACTGCTTGAGTTCAGGGCAAAACTTTGCTTTTGAGCCAGTCCAGTATCTTTGCAAGAGGCTAAGAGGAAGATGCATCGTTCTTCAGCCCATTCTTGGATATGGACAAATGAAAGTGAAAGA
>JAVXUM010000004.1:19523471-19537554 GCA_035590655.1 Pouteria glomerata
AAGAAACATTGTTGTTCATTCATTTTGGAAAAGTTTGGATTGCAAAAAAAAAAAAAAAAACTGAGACGAAGGAAGTGAAAAGCATTGGCTGGAATAATTAGATTTGGGCTCCGCCACTATGGTGCTCAGGGCTATGGGAGGCCTCCTTTAGGTCAGTGCCACCCAGGGCCACGATCATGGATAGGTCCAAATCTGGATGCAGTTCTAGAATCTCTTTCTTGGCGTCATTAAACCCATAGACATAGGTCTCAACCAGCCAAGTTTGGGCGTCGTCTCCTTTTTTGAACTCCTCTATGGCCTTGGCTTTCCCGCTTTCGGCCTTCTCGCCCTCGATATGACTCCGGAACTACTCCAATTGTTTACCCCAGCTGGTAGCAAGCTTGAGTGCTTATTCCTTGAGGGCAATTTCTGCCGCTAGAGGCAGATAGTCCGTGGACATGGGTAAACACCTCTTCCCGGGCCTTAACGGCCTGCTCCAGGTCAGCCTTACAGATCAGGACCTTTGTCTCGGTCTGCTTCAACTTGTCCTCCAACTCGGCCAGCCTTCTGTTGAGGAACTCGTTCTTCATGAGTTCCATCGAATAGTTCTGAGTACTTTCTAACTACCGAGTGCCAAGGTCAGATGCACAAAGCATAACCTAGAATAATAAAAACGAAGTAAGAGGCAAGAAGAAATTTAGATGCTTATGAGCATGGGTAACATAACAGAGAGTCCAAAAAATTACCTTGGCCAGATTGTGGGCTATACCCCTGGCGAGCTCGGTGTGGGTTAGATCCCACGTACGCTCGAGGTTGACCGGGGCTATAACATCTCCCATCCTCTTCACCACCACCACCACCAACCCCCTATCATCCAGGATGTTTGGAAGGGGGCTAGCCTAAGGAGAGGTAGTAACTCTCGCACCACCAGCCAGCTTATCTTGAACAAAAGGAGGAGGAGGGGGAGGAACTTCAGAGACAGCTCTGGTATCAACGGCGATAGGAGGGGTCGGCCCTCTAACTATCATGTTCGAGATCGATTGCTGATCCTGAGGGTCGACCCATTCCTGGAAGGTGCTGGGATCCTCTTCACCACCAACCCCCTATCATCCAGGATGTTTGGAAGGGGGCTAGCCTAAGGAGAGGTAGTAACTCCCGCACCACCAGCCGGCTTATCTTGAACAAAAGGAGGAGGAGGGGGAGGAACTTTAGAGACAGCTCTGGTATCAACAGCGGTAGGAGGGGTCGGCCCTCTAACTATCATGTTCGAGATCGATTGCTGATCCTAAGGGTCGACCCATTCCTGGAAGGTGCTGGGATCCTCCATCCTCTGCTTCTTTACGCTGCCTAGAGTCGGACCCAGACAGCACCTTCCTTACTGAACTCTTAAACTTATCTGTATTAAATTTCATGGCTTCGGTGGATGAAAAATTGGCAACAGCAAAGTCGAAAGTTGCAAAACATGCATAAATACACGTCAGTCAAAAAAATACGAATAAAGAATATCGAAACAAATCTAAAGACTCACTCCTCTCACGTTCGAATTCAAGCGCTTCTAATGATGGCTCGTCTAATGATGGCTCGGGACCAAGCATATGCTCGGCCAAAGTTTTAGCAGAGAGAAGATATGAATGATGGTGCAAGGGGAATTCATGGGCCAATTTGATATGCTCAAGCCGTTTCTTGAAGAGCTTGGGCCGGGCTCGAGCTGAAAAGGAAAAAAGATGGTGAGGAGGAGTAATGGAGTATCAGAAGTAAAGCCTAAAGAGACTGGACAAGAAAAGAACAGCAAGGAAAGTCCTCTTACCCTCTTCAGATGGATGACCCCAAAACAAAAGGCAATTAACTTGCTTATCCTCAGTCTCCCAAGGACAAAACTCCCATCCCTCACCATAAAGGAAAAAGAAGTGGTCCTTCCAGTGCTTGATGGAAGAGGGATATCCGGTGACCAAATTAAGTTCCTTTGACCGAGCGACAAAGCAATACCAGCCTCGACCGGCCTCGGCGATTCTATAGCAGTATAGAAATTTGTCGGTAGTGATGTGCTCGTCCATCGCGGCCTTCCATATCACGCAGCATCCTACTAGAATCTTCCAACCATTGGGAGTGAATTAGGCTAGGTTGATACCGAGTTAGCCAAGAATCTCCCTAATCGGGCAGGCTAAAGGGAACTGAAGCCCGCTAGAAAGTGCGGCCTCATCGACAGTGACCACATCGAGCATGATGGAGGAGCACGCTGTGTCCTCCGACGCGGGTCATCAGTAAGCTAAATTCCTAAGCAGCTGGAAGGATTTTACTACTTTCTTCAATAGAGGTTTATCAACTACAGAGTGGATCCCAGTGCAATCAAGGTCAGTCGAGTCCCATCTCAGAGAGGATTCGTCCTTTTGTGAAGAATCAAGATTACTCGAGGCTAAGTCGTATGCTATATCTTAAGCATCCACCCTGGCGGGACCAGGATTGCTCGCTGTGGGCTCGTCGCTATCTGAAGACCACTAACTTTCGACCGCCGGGGGGGAGGGGGGGCATTAAACGAGGAATGCTAGCAAGATGAGCGCGAGAGGAATAATATTCAAAAACTAGGAGTGTACCCACAAACCTAAGGAAATCAAAGTCTTCTACAAAACCTAGGGTATCAGGGAGGCGGCGTTCTCTCTGGAAGAACCACAAATATCGAAGGAAAAAATAAAGCATGAAAAAACCAAAGGGAAGCAAGAATGTACCAGAAAAGCGAAGAGTATTCTTGTCTCAGGAAGGCCCAAAAGTTTGCTCGAATGAGGCACAGCAAATGGAACACGAAGAAACCAGAACTAGCAATAAAAGGCAACCAGCCACTTTTCAAATTCACAAATGCGGGCAAGGTGCGTGGCAACAATAACCCATGCGTTCGTTAGAAACGGGGCAAGAATGTCAATCGACACATAACTCAACGACGATGTGCAATGACGAATGAAAGCGAAGCATTAAATGAACTCGCACCCCGAGAATAACCAAACTACCTGATTCCTCAACTCTGCTTGCAGAGCTGAGGACTCAGGGGCATCTAATGGGAGAGAAATCTTGGGCTAGGTCAAATTACAAGCATACCCCTCCCCATGGCTTGGACCCTCAGGCATCGAAGGAGCTCAAACTCAGTCTAAACCGGGCTCTTCTCTGAGCTCGGTAACCTGGGTAGTCCGAGCTCGGGCGCAACGATAATAGTGCTACGGGAATGACTGAATCAAGTTTTCGCAATTCATTCTATTATTAGAGATTTCGAATAATGCCGTTAAGGAAACCGTTCCTAAATTAGTTCACTCCACGATAGCTCCTTCATGCAGATAAGGAAGGGACCATGAAATCCGGGAAATGTTCTGATTGAAATCCGGGAAATGTTCTAATTGATGTCTATCTCCAAGCCCTCAAGGGATTAATATAAAAATAAGGAAGGTTCTACTGGAACAGGTATGCAATCTTTACTCTGCCGTTACTCTGCTAAACTGATTTCTGAATTATTCTCCTATTGACTTGAGCGTCAGAGAATCCTTAGCAGGCACCACACCAGTGTCCCCCGGCGAACAAATTCGCTTTCTCACACCCGGGTTGTCTTTTTTGGCTGACGGATCAAGCACCATCAGAAAATCAGCATTAACATCATGTGTGATTCAACATCCTGTCCCTTAATGCACAAGGCGAACCCACCGTTAACCTCCTCGTGCTCCAGGAAATTAAATTGCACATAACATGTCTAGTGCACTGTGATGAAGCATTCCTTCATGAGGTATTACAGAAGGAAAGAGACAAGTCATGTCTTTCCAAACACAATTCTAATGCTGAAATTTCAAAGAATAATCCATAGAAATTTCAAATGACACAGGAAAAGGCTTTGAAAATCAGAACTAAGCCATCCATCCATCCAACCATCAAACAAAACTACATAACAAGCCATAATTTCCCACATTACCCTATCAAAAAGGGGAACTAAAGAAAGAACTTACCTACAAGATTTTCAGCAGCAAATTTTAGGCAAACAGCTTTTAAATCCAATGCATGACAGCTGTCCGCTAGGGCCAACGTATTGGCAACACTATCCACGGATATATCCTTACACAGTGAGGATTCACACATCAGTCTAAGACGAGACAAATCATATCTGTCTGCTGCAGCTAACAACTTTGCCACAAATGTGTCAGACATAGATGGCAGGCAAGATGAACTTGTCATTACTTCCTTATCCTCAATAAGAGAATCTCTATATATAAAGTGTAAGACAGCCTGTCCAAGACACACGAGTCAGCAGAATGAAAACAAAAAAGTACAGTGTGCAGTATATTACCCTATAAAAATGATTAATACAAAACTTTCACCTGATTCAAATCTGAAAGTATATATAAATAAGTATTTGAAGAAGTTACCTTAAAAATCTTAGGTTCTATATCTTCCACAACAATCTCATTGCAATCTTCTTCTTTTACATTTAATAATTCAGCTTGAAATACAGGAGATCGAGCAGCTAATATCAGCTTGTGAGCATGAAACGTTTCTCCTGCTACATTAAAAATAACATCTGAATCTTCCTCGTTATCCAACAAATTTCCAAAATGTGCCCCAATATCAGAATCAGGGACCTGTATCAAGTTTAGTCTTGAACAATCTATCGCTGAAACCACAACACCAACAGTGCAATTTATTTTCAAGCAATCGTCTTTTAGAAAATCTGATGTCTCAAGCATAGCCCGTCTGAAGAACCGCTTATATCCCCTAAAACCAAAAAACAAACAGATTAACTTCAAAAGGTAAAGACCACCCAGTCAAACTCAACAATTTCACATTAGGCAACAAGCTAAAAATATAAACAGAAAAAACAATCACATTCAAGCCAAGTTCAAATAATACCAAAGGAAAAAACAAAAAAGCAACAAATTCCTCTTGCAAGGATAAACCTCAGAGGAGTTTTGCTCTGACAACATCAATTTCTCAGTCTGTTAGAAATAGCCATTGCAACTGAGACTGTTATATTGTAACTTCCATGTCAACAGAAGAACAAACAATTCCTCCAAAATTTAACAGCTGATGATAGTTTGGCCATAGTTTCCAGCTGAACAATCCTCTAAAATTTGCAAACTGCATAACTGAGAGTGCAACATAAGAGAGACACATTCACATTCAAACTAAAAACACATACCACATAAATATAAGAGCCAAGGGTCGAAGGCCCAACATCAGATTAATCATATTTTGCAAAAGTAGGGGAAAACAGGAGATAAAATATTGATAAAAATATGTATCTCAAGTCCAAACAAATAGAAATATCAATGGACATGTCATACCTACATTTCAATTTTTGGAAGAACAAAAAATGGAAGGCGATATGACAATCAAAATAGCAGGCATACTAAAGAAAAGCACCCCACTAAAAAAGCAACCCACTAGAGTTCTTAGCATTATTCCTTCATAGACCTAGCACCTAGGAGGCCAAAAAAGAAATAAAGAAAACAAAGATCAAACATTAACAGATTATCTAACGCCCCCAAAACTGGTCAACATTAAGCATCAACAAAGATTAATGCTTGCCCTTTCCTCAAGTGGACTCAATTTTGAGTAAACCCAACTGTTGTGACCAGGGTATTTATCAAATTATTTTATTATTATTTTATCCCAGTTTTTATTTATTTTATGTTAGCATGAGGGGTCAAGTTTTCATTTTGCATGAGATTTTAAACCTTTTAACACTTGTAAAAATGGAAAAATTTTGGGACTTGAACCTGATCGCACGCATGTCCAGATGACACTGTAGGATCTAGATTTCTATAAGTTTTTCACTAACTAATATATTAACCAAACCAAACTAAGCCTTTTCCCACTAGGTGGGGTCGACTATATAGATTTGACGACACCAATCAAATCTATTAAGAGCAATATCCTCCATTAAATCCATGTAGGCAAAATCATGTTTAATAATTACTTTCCAACAGTTTTTGGGTCTCCCTCTCCCTCTCCTACTCCTGGCAATCTCCATACTTTCACATCTTTTAACCGGTGATTCCGTTAGACGTCTTCTAATATGACCGAACTATCTTAGTCGATTTTCTCTCATTTTATCTTCAATCGGTGTTATTCCTACTTTGCCCCTAATCTACTCGTTCCTAATCCTATCGCTCCTTTTAACCCGCACATCTATCTTAACATTCTCATCTCTGCAATTGCCATCTTCTGAACATGATTATTTTTTACTGCCCAACACTCTGATCCATATAATAACGTTGGTCTTACCGCCATCTTATAATATTTTTCTTTCACCTTGAGGGGAACTTTTCTATCACACAAGACACTTGAAGCACTCATCCATGTGGTCCACCCGGCCTGAATCCTGTGATTTACATCCGTTTCAATCATTCCATCCTATTGTATCATAGATCCAAGATACCTAAAGTTTTCTTTTTCTACAATCTTTTGATTGCTCAAACTTACTTCTATACTACTAACAGTCCTATTTTGACTAAACTTACATTCCACGTATGCCGTCTTGCAACGACTTAACTTCAACCATTTTGTCTCTAACGTTTCCCGCCACAATTCTAGTTTAGCATTCACTCCTTCTTTCGTCTCATCTACTAAAACAATGTCATCTACAAATAACATATACCATGGCACCTCATCCTGAATATGTCTAGTAATCTCATCCATAACTAGGGCAAACAAGTATGGGCTTAACGCTGAGCCTTAGTGCAGACCAATCGTAGGGAACTCTTTAGTCTCTCCGCCAACTGTCCATATAGATGTCCTAACTCTATCATACATATCCTTTATCGCCTCAATATATGCGACACACTCCTTTCTTTTCTAATACTCCCCATAGAATCTCCCTAGAAACCCTATCATAAGCTTTCTCCAAATCAATGAACACCATATGTAGATCTTTTTGACCTTCTCTATACTGTTCCATTAACCTCTTTAGGAGGAAGATAGCCTTCATGGTTGATCTCCCTGGCATGAAACCAAATTGATCATCTGAAACGTTTATTGCCTTTCTTAATCTTCTCTCAATAACTCTCTTCCATAATTTCATCGTATGGCTCATCAATTTAATCCCTCGGTAGTTCACACAGTTCTGAATATCTCCTTTGTTCTTGTATTTGGGTATAAAGATACTTTTCCTCCATGTATCAAGCATCTTCTTGCTTTTTAACACTACATTAAAAAGTTTCGTCAACCAATTTATACCATCCTCCCTCAGGCACCTCCAAACCTCAGTAGGGATACCATCTGATCCGACCGCTTTCTCATTATTCATCCTTTTCAATACTTCTTTTGCTTCTTCTCTACTAATTCTCCTATAGCACATATGATTCAATTATTCCCTAGAAGTGGTAAGCTGCTCCTATTGTATGTCACTATTGCTGAGGATAAGAAACTAAAAAAAAAAAAAAAAAAAAAAAAAAAAAAAAGGAAAAGCTTCAAACTTCTTAATTATTCTATTGGACATATATGCTGTCCTCTTCAAATTCAGTCTAGCTAGTCTATATGTTAAGAAACCTAGGATATTCATTTTATGCCTAGCCATCTGGTAATGCATCTTTGAGATTTCTGGTACTATGTAGTTCTTTTATTTTCCTCCAGTAGTACGTGCTAGTTTATTTTGAAAGAAACCTACATTTTATGCCTAGCCAAACCTAGGAAACATTTCTATACCTGGCCATTTGCTAATGTGTCTGGAATTTCTGGGCCTGTGTAGCTTTTTTCTTTCTCTCTTCTTCTCCTTTCTGGTATTATGTAGTCTGGAATTTCTGGGCCTTCTTCTTCTTCTTCTTTTGTGGAGTGTTAAATGCAACTATCTATCTTGTCTCTAATATTCTCTTTGAAGTGATAGCTAGGGCTGAAAAGGAATCAAGCTATTTACAAATAGACTTGGCCTCGGGTTGGAACATTCATTGAATAAACGAGCCGAGCTAAAATAGAACAATTAGACTAGTTTAGTAAACCAGCCAAGTCTAAACATTGCTTGGCTCCACTTGTTAAGAGTTTAGGGCCTTTGGGCTTGTTTAATATTTATATGTAATTAAATAATATACATATAAATATATTAATTAAATATTTTGCGTTTATATCATGATATAGTGTTCTTTTTATTCTAAAATTACATTTGAATTTGTTGAATTTATTAGTAAACTATTTCTACGTTATTAATTACTTTTCAAGCTATCATGTACTGTATTGAAAAGAATTATGTTTGAACTATCGCACTGTTCAAGTTAATATATCTAAAATTTATTGGCAATACTGTATTCATTATATGTTGTAACAATAATATAGTACAAATAATGCCTTAGTCAACTATATCTATTTATCCCCCACATCGGATTGGAGATATGGATAGTGTCTCTTCCAAGTACACTTGCAAATAAATCTTGTTATTCATGAATGGCTCTAGTTCAGCTTGCTAAAAAGTTGAGCTTAGCTGAGCTCATTCATTTAGTAAAAGAGTTCAACTTGAACCAAAAAAAAAAAAAAATTGGGCTTGCTTAATACATGAGCAAAGCTTGAACAAAGTAGGGCTCGGCCCATTTTAGTTCATTTACACCCCTAGTGATAGTTGGAATTTCCTCTCCTTTTATTCCCTCTTTCTACATGTTCATGGATAAACAAAGATGGTTACGCTTGCCATCTTTAATGAGAAATGTAGATCTGGCTATGTTTCCATTCTTGTCATGTAAGGTTTATGGACTTCTCTTTACCCTTGAATACTTACTGTGGAAGTGCAAGTTGCGGGAAGAAGATCCAAGTTCAATGTATGAATGCATCACCATATTCCTTCCATCCTTGATTTGAATGCTTAGTATGCAATTTAACCAAACAAAAGGTGGTTACTTGATTTCGCTTCCTGTGGGCATAGAATCAGATACTTGGATTTCACATTTATGGAAGAACTCTTTGTAGTTCCTTTGCACCTAAATCTATGATGGTGTAATGACAATTTTTTTAGCCCAAAACTTCTAGAAAGGATGACTTGGTCCTTGTAGCATTTGAGCTTTTTTGCACTTAATGGAGGATAGTTCATTTTTATACTCAAACAATGTGCGGCTATGCCATGTTAAATGGCACTCTATAGTGACTTTTTACATGGTAAAATTTTTGCATGTCATGGATGACCATGTTAGTTGAAAATGAAGACGTGTAATGGAGCTTTTGCATACTTTGAATATGATGTCCTGCAACTTAGAAAGTGTTTGTCATGCATAATGGTGAATAAAAAGAATCAATAATGAAGTACATATGACTGGCATGAAGAAGCATAATTGAAATGCAGCGTTTGGCTTCAATTTTGGAAAGAGTGGGATTTTGATGATGACTTTCTTACATATTTCAGAGTATATGCTGTTGATTGTGAAAGTATGCCTCATCTTCTTTATGGGTTTGTTCATGTGAGTAAAGCCCAAAAATAATATCTATCAAAGTAAACATGTGATAACCATTTTACCCCTTGATCAATGCCATGCTTGAGAACTATGAGATGCAAATTGCAAAATTTGTGGATATGAATAGCTTGATAGTTCACAGAATTAGTTGTTTAGTCCTCAGTGAAGGATGTTATCTCCTGAAATTATTGCCTCCATTTGGTGCTGGTTATGTATAGTTATGGCGAAGGTGGATCTTGGATTTAATCTCAATAACTTTCTGCCTGATATTTGGGGGAATTTATTGTATGCAGATTTTTTTAACAAGAAAACAGATTGATTATTTTGCCATCATCTAATTAAAGTACCAATGGACATGATGGGGTTGCTGCCATGTTTCACTACTCCATATTGGTTGTTAAACATTTTATTGTGCCTATATATGCTGTAACTATTGTCACACTCTGAGAAGTTTCTGAAATATTAACTTCTTTTTGGGATCAATATGTAGGTAAGGTAGAAAATGATGGAGAAAATAAGCAAAGTAGATGTTCAAGATGAGCTCCACCCTAAGAAGGGATAATCTGATCTATTTCTGTTTTCTGTGTATTTTTATTATTTCTCTTGTAATCAAATCTGATTGTTGCATGTTGTGGAGGTTAAATGGCAAAGTTGTAAAACCAATACTAATTGAGAGGTTCTGTATAGTGTGGGCTAGGAAGCACAGATGATGAGCTCAGCCCTACTTGTGTATCTTCCTTACTAGGCATCCGGATTGAAGGTGTGGCTGCAGGACTCTGGCATACAATTTGCATTTCTGCTGATGGTGATGTTTATGCATTTGGTGGGAATCAATTTGGGCAGTTGGGAACTGGCACTGACCAGGCAGAGGTACATGTTGACTTCGTTCCATCATTAAATTCCCTCTTTCCTTGTATGACAGATACGACGATTTTGTTGTTTCACAGTTGTCTATGTCTGGTGGGGATGTTGTTTAGTTTGATGCTTTCTTAAAATCCAGACAACATGCTGAGTTAACTGGAAGATCTAATTTTCAATTTTATAATCCCTATTTTAAAAATGAAATGTTTTGCAATGGGAACTTCAAGTGTGTTCCTTATTACTGAAGTCTTGGCTGTTTTCAAACAAATGTTGGAAACTTCTCACATTCTTGAAGTTGAGAGGCTACTTTGATTGGCATAAATTTGCTCAACTGACTTTTCTCGAATCCATGCATTAGACTCTGCCCAGGCTTCTTGATGCTCCTAGTTTGGAAAACGTGCATGCAAAAATGGTATCTTGTGGGGCTCGTCACAGTGCTGTGGTGACAGGTACATCATCCATGCTCATTTTGAAGGTATTCAGATATCTACTTTTGGTTAGTGAATTATCATCCTAGCGGAATGACAAGTTATATATAGGTAAATGGGGGCCTTGGGTGAGGGCATCACTTATGAATAGACATGGGAACTGTAGGAAATCTACTGAAGCTGCCATGACATTTCCTTTTCGCATTTTTTAGCTAAACCAAACCAAACCAAACCAAACTAAGCCTTTTCCCACTAGATGGAGGAAAAAAATCGTATGAAAACGTAATTTTAGTTAGGTTTTCTAACTTTTAACAGTGAAGAAAGAATGGAGGAAAATGGATGCTTTTGTGATGCTAAATGCTGAACACATGCATAAAAAATTAGTCTCCCTTTTGGGTTGACCCGTACTGTACACTGGACTGGACTTTTGCTCAAGGTAGCAAAAGTAAAGGCTGCAATCCATGAGAGGGGAGCAGGAAAAGCTTCATTACTGGGGAGCAAAATGCTTCGTTACTTCAATATATAAGAATATTTAATAATTATAATGGTTAGTTCGTGTATTACAACCCACTAGATGGAAGCAGGAGAAGCAAAGGCTTAAGTTTCTTATATTTTGTTTGGATAGTGGATTTACAGAGTGAAAAGCAAAAGGGAAAGGAATAATGGAATTTGAGAAATGAAAAAACAATATACTAAGAAATCATTCTTTAACAGCTTCTTTGCTTGCAGATTGGAAGCTACTTGTGTTTGACCTTCCCCATACCTTAAAATGCACGAGTCTTGTGCGCTGGATTTCCTTGTTTTTTAATTCCTTCTGTCTGTATTCTAATCAAACAACTATTTATTTCCTTCCTTTTTTCCTTTCCTTTTTTTTCCCCTCATCACTTTTCTTTTTCTTTGCCCCTTAATAAATTTGTGATTTAAAACAACAAAGTTTCAGGTGGGGCTAGAGAACCTATCCTAGTGGTCCTTCCCATGAAATTAGGGTTTAACCATACTAATCTTGTTGGGCATTAGTTCTCATTCTCTTCTCAAAGACCAGATTAGATTTCACAGAAGGAATTCAGGCCAACCAAAGCACGCATATTCTCGCCGTATGCAAACAAGTGGGCAGCAGAACATTACTAGTGCATAGCTAAATGAGATGCTACTACGGTGCCTCATTCAGCAGTAAAGAGTGAGAAGTTGATACAATATGGCTTGTCAAAGAAAGAAAGTGATGATGATATGAGATTAAAAGCTGAAAAAGGACACATTTAATAATATTGTTTATATTTATTTTTGAATAAGACTGCCATTCAGTTTGTAACAATCATTTACTAGTTTGCTCTACGAATTCAGAGAGTTTTCTAGCGACTTACTCTTTGCTTTTGTCTCTCGAAGATGATAGTTATATGTCAATGGTAGAGAGTTTTCTAATACTTACTCTTTGCTTTTGTTTCTCTTGAAGATGATGGGAAAATTTTTTGCTGGGGATGGAACAAGTATGGCCAGGTAATTCACAACTTATCCATTCGTTACATGGCACAAGATGCAATCAAAGCTGATTGAAAGAATATCTTGTATCTTTTATATGCTAATTCTTCTAACAACACAGCTTGGCTTGGGCGATGTGATTGACCGAAATATTCCTTCTCAAGTTCTAGTGGATGGTTATGTCCCTAAAAATATTGCATGTGGCTGGTGGCACACTCTTCTTCTGGCTGATTCCCCTCCTTGAGAAAGCACCTCAAAAGGGCCCGGCAAAGTTTTGTTAGTTTAGTAGCTTCCCTTTGATTTTGCTGTATCAGCATTTAATTATTATACATATGTATATGTACATACAGTAGCTGCATACATATGCATATATGCAAGTAGTCATTCTTTCTTGTTTGAGGGCCACCATGATCAGTAGTATACCCCAGTGCTGCTACAGAGGATAATATTCTTCAGGGATGTACCACATAATTTCAGTTCATTGTGTGTATATATGTTTATGCATTCTGTACTTTCAAATGTAAGCCAGAGGCTTTATCATGCTAAGTAATTGTTATTTACTAGGATGTTTTCTGTATTCTCTACAAGTGCCAAGCTTCTGTCTCCGTGTGTGTGTGTGTGTTACATAGCTTTGTTCAGCCAAACGGAGCAAAGAAAAGGGGGAGAAGGAGAGAGGAAACAAGAAAGGTCCGGGGAGTGGAAGTCTAAAGAAGAGAGAATTAATTTATACCAAAGTTGGGGACTGTCCGACGTGGGGGTACGTGGACAATCAAGATGCATCCAAGGTGGGCCGTCAGATCATTGATAGTAGGGAACATTTGGATGCACAGTATTCATCTTCTAACCATCTCCATCGAAGTTGTCCAGTTGTGAGCAATCAAGGGAGTAGATTGATCCAGCATATCAGATTAGGCCATCTGTTACTGTGTAATGACTATTACTCAGCTAGCACATCAGATTAGGTCCATCTGTTACTGCCGGTGCCTGTAATAAATGTGTTAACTACATTTTACTTGAATATATTATAAATAGCTTTGTATTGACAAAAGATTCATTCAATGAAAATTTCCTGAGAATTCTTCTCAACATGGGAGGGCTGATCAGCCTCGATTATGGCCTCATTCTTCACATTTTCTCTCCATATTCTTTCGTGTTCCTTTCAACCATTCAGTGAAGATAGGTGGAAACAGGGGCAAACATTCAAGGATATTACAATGGATATCAAAGCCTTGTTCCATAATGGCAGAAGGTGTAGGATTGAACTGTCAGATCCTGGAAACGCAACAACAAATGAGTAAGACGATGAAGATCGTTGGAAGAACAGAATAAAAGGTGGGAGCAAGGGTTTGAGATCTTATCTTCACAAATTAATTCTGTTCCAGCTTCTGCAAATATCAATCTGTGCTATGTTGTTGGGGTTGATTCAAGTCACCATCAGGAATCAGATCAAAGTAGAAAAGAAGGCAACATCAAAAGCAATGAGGAAGGAGCCATTCCAAGTTCCCAAGACATACAGGTTAGATCTATTAAACTGGATTTTGCATGTTTTTCTGGTGATAGACCATCTGAATGGGCTTGTAGGGCCAACCAATTCTTCAAACATTATGATATTCATTTGAATCAGAAACTAATGATAGCTTCTACGCACATGGAAGGAAAGGCATTAGTCTGGTTTCAAAGATTTGCTTAATTCTGATAGAAAATTCACACAGAGTGAATTTTCTCAAGCCGTATGAATTAGATTTGGTGATAACTTATACGAGAATCCCATGGATTCTTTTATCTGACTTAAGACAAAATTCTGTTGAAGAGTTTAAGACGAGTTTTGAAGCAATTTCTATTAGAGTGCAAGGGTTAACTGAACAGCATAAACTCATTATTTTCTTAAATGGACTTAAGGATGAGATTAGATATTGTGTAAGAATGTTTAATCCTGTTAATATC
>JAVXUM010000004.1:19589326-19607798 GCA_035590655.1 Pouteria glomerata
TAAGGGGGATCAAGCCGAGCACAACTAATTTCTTGCATGAGTACATGATCAACAAAGACAGCAGAGAATACAAGATGTGGCTGAAGAACCTTAAGAAGTTCATCGAGGCATAAGTTTCGGCGTTTGCTAGAACAATTTTGAGGCATGTATTGCATGAAATTGGTTTTACTTATGTTACTTATTTTGTCTCTTGGATCTACCGCTGCTGCTATTTATGTGCGCGATATCGTGCAAGTTTCTTCATATTTGGTTATTCAAAGCCCTAATTATATTAGAAACTTTGGTAGCTGTTTGGGGACTTGGTTAAACTCCCATGACTCAACTGTAATGTTTGATTATGATAAAGAGGAATTTAATGTTGGAATAAAATGTTACAATTAGATTCGTCTTTTCTTTACCTTTAGTGCTCTGTACTTTACCTCAACCTCACTTTCCCTTTAAATTGTGACACTTTATACTTTTAATGCAATTTTATTTGGCCCTTTTGTCAATTATTATTAAAAAAGAAAAAAGTGATAGAAAATACCGCATGTCCATTGCACATGCCAAACGAAGTATTTTCAAGCAATAAATTTGACAAAAAGGGTAAAGTGGAATTAGATTAAAAGCCAAGAGTAGAGTGTTAGTATTTTATAACACAGGAACAAAGTGTGCCTAAGAGTGAAGTGTAGATATATTAAGTGCAATTTTCCCCCTTTTTTTTTTTTTACCATCTCTAACTTCTTTGTTGCACTTCAAAATTCACAATTATTGTTGGATCTGTTGCTGTAAGTTTATATTGCAGGGAACGTTACTTCAGCTTGGACCTGTAAGACTATTTTTAGGAATTCTTCAAACTTTATTGTTCAACGTTCGAACCTTATAACGCTGGGTAGAAATTTTACGTTCTCATTACAAATGGCACTTTTGTTCTTGTGGATATGTTTCTACCTTAACACTATCAACGGTATGACCATGTTCTTCTTGCACTCTATTGTTACACTGGGGTATTATAATTAATGAAAAACTCAGTTTTTTAATTGTTACCAAAAAATAAAAAAATTAAGTTTATAGTGAGGTTTTAAACAAAATTTAAGAGAATTGAAATTTATCTTATTATTTTTTTTTTTAATCAGATGTGAAACCATTGAGCAAGAAGTGAATGTGCTACAACTAATGTCCAAGCTTAAAATGGAAGTTTGAAATGGTACAGTGGAGTCGTTGAAGCTTTAATTTTTGTTTAAAATATGATTTGGATAATTTTTTGGCATTTGGAGTGTGATTAAAAAAATAAAAATATAAAAATAAATAGCAAAAATCTGTTCGAAGGGACCATTTTAGTTTTATTTTGAACAGTTAAGTTGTCATTTGATTTACCTTTTTATTTTCTGTGTTTGTTTTATGTATTTTATGTTTTAAAAATTCTAAAATAAGAAAAATAGCAAATCTTTTATTTTTCTTACTTTGAATTTTTTTTTTCTTTTGGCTTAAAAATGGTTAAAATGATTTTTATTATTTTTTATTTCATGCGTAAATTTATTTTTTAAAATAAATTTTAAAAATACAAGTAATTAAATATGTTTTGAACTATTTTTTTATTTTTAAAAATGTAAAATAAAAATTGAGTTTAAAAAAGAAAATAAAAAACAAAAAATAAAAAAATAAATCAAATGCCGCCTATTTTTCTTGGTTTCTGTTTGTTTTTCATGGCTGAGAAACAAACTATGTTCTCCTAGTTATTTGGGCTGTTTGCTCTGTACACCGGCTTTGAGAGATGCTCCTGCTATTGTTCCCTTGCTGCCTTCCAAAATTTCACGTTATTTTTCCTAGTACAAGCAAGCAGGCATTTGAGTGCCCTTATCATTATTATTATTTTTTAACGTACAAAAACTCAACAAATTAAGTTAAAACTTGATCTGCAAAAGCAAAATTTTACGCATTGCAAAATTTTACGCATGTGCATAAAATTCTACTTGCTTTTTGTTGAATTTGTGTTCATTAAATTAAAAAAAAAAAAAAAAATCAGTACTGATTCCCCGTTTGTCTCACTCTCTCACTATCTCGAATACGCAGTTCTCCCGTTCTGCAAGCTAAACTAAAGCTCATGAATTCAGACTGACTCCTACATAGAGAGTTTGGGTCTACGTGAGTGCCCTCAATTTTAAGTGCCCACTTCTATTGGAAATAACTCACCCTTTCTTCTTCCATGAACTCTTTTAGCTTTTGAAATTACAGAACTGCTTTCCACAGTTGCGTGTGCTAATACCAACCGCTACAATCATACCACGTTAGTTGGAGTCCACTGCTTTTGTCACAATCTCCACCGTGGCCCCTTCTGTTAATGAATAACACTAGTAAAACAATTAAACTAACGTAGCAGAAACAGAAACATGATTTTCTGAAAGTGTATATATTTACACAAGCAAAGTTCAAACAAAATTTTCCTCAAAACCGGAAACTTCAAACATATTGATTATATGCTAATATCGGTCTCCTAAAATCCTAGACCGTTGGGATCAACAATTCACAAGCAACATGACATAGAGCACTACTGTCCATTGAACTGTGAAACAATTTTATCGCGTCGATTGTCTCCAGTTTTTACAACATAAGCCACTGAGCAGATCCAAGCCAATCTAAAACACTTTGCTCCCCGACCGAGGAACAACTTCATCAATTTCTTTCAAACTTTCTGACACAAAGAAAACACGTCGACTCAAGCACAGTCCAACTGAGAGAGTCAGGTTTAAGCAAAGAAACAAATCTTGATGAAGAGTGCCAGACCCGCTTGCAAAACAAATGCCGCTACCAGGACCACTGTAAGATCATTTGCATCTATATATGACCTGAGGTTCAAGGTAACAAACAACGCCGATGCACCACCAGCAACGATAATGATGACCCATCGGAGAAATTCAACGGGGATAACCAAAAGAAACTGGAGATATTCAAGGGAAATGTATCATCAGGTCATCAATCACAGTATTGCAAGCAAGAAGTTATAAATTTTGCAGTAAATTAAAAAAAAAAAAAAAAAATTCCTTCGCAATGCCAGGGGACCACTGTGCGTTCACCATTCATTTGTCTAGTTGAGGTTATATCTCAGGGATCCAGGGGCCTGAAATTGGCTTCCAAATTCAAGTTCCTGCATTTGGATTTTTACGAAGATTATAAATACCTACATATGCAAATTCATGCTTCAAACTTGATCGTCAAATTCGTATCCAATGGCTGAAATGCAAAATCAGGACCCTGGATTTGGAAAGGAATTCAAGGCCACTGCCCTTCCCCGGATCCATATCTGAGCAGTCACCATTCAGCAAAGAAAAATGCATTTGCAAAGTCAGGGCGCACAAGTTTCACAAGAGCACAACAGCATAGATTTTGTATCAATGGCCCCAACCATTTCTTAAGAGATTCTTAGGCTTTATTTATCTTCAAGGAACTAAAAGATATTGTAAATCACTACTGAAGTTTTACTCATTCACAGGCCACCCACCTGCATCCACTGCAGCTTTAGATGGCCCAATGAGATTTGCTTAGTTAGAAGTTAAGTCATCAAGTAAACCCTGCTTGGTTTAAATATTCCTAAATAGCAACATGGGTGTAAATCATAGAAAATCTGTCAATCATAAACATAATAGACACGAACTGAAAATTCTGCAACCTCCCTGCTTTTTGTCTTAATTTTTCCCTTCAAAGTGGAGCTCAATTTTCATGATAATCAGATGATGGCCAAAACTGTGATATGTATCACCTTTTTTTTTTTTGAAATTTTAATTTTTGAATCAAGCAATATAAATTTTTAACATGTTTAGAAATAATTAAGAAAGTAAAAACACAAATAATTTTAAAAAATGAAGCATCAGACTATATTGTCAATATTATGCCAAAAATATAACTCCAACCTTTTGGACTGCAGATTTATTGAGTAAAAAAGAAAGAGAGAGGGATTTAAAATTACTTCCCTACCTTGGTTGTGGTTAAAAGTGGTGAACAAATTTTAAGAAATTCGAAAAATGAAGAAACATTAAACTAAAATCAATTTATTAATATTAAGAAATATCTTTTATTTTTCCTTTTCAAACCTAACCAAGTAACATGGATTTGGGATTCTCTCTCTCTCTCTCTCTCTCTCTCTCTCTCAACACCATTAGAGGCAAAAACAAGGGTGCATCAATACACAATCCACATCATATGTATAGTGAAGACAAAACTACAACTATAGCAGGTAATATTCCCAAAGTAGAGTCGTCCATCCATATTAATGAATTAGCTTGCACTTATTGCAAAGTGACTGTTAAACTGTTAGCAACCACCATCTCAGTTAAAAATTTAAACTATTAGGAAGGAGCAACTTTATTATTTATACATTTACCTGCCCAATACCATGTTAGATTGTTAGCCACCCTCTTATCTAAAACCTTAAACTATTAGGAAAGGATCAACTTTATTATTTATATTTATTTTATTTTCTCCCAATAGTGAGTACCAATTATTGAGTAACATATCAAAACTAGAGTTCTCAATTTCCATTTCCCAACTATTCCCAATACCAATCTTCGAGGAACAAAATGGAAAAGGAAAGAAGAAGAGGTAGAATTAGAAAAAAAAAAAAAAAAATCATTAAGCAGTTCTAACGTGTTAACATACTATTCAAGTTCCAATTTTGCATTTACATCTTCAGATTTCAAAACATTGTCTGTGTTAAGAAACTTTATTAGGCCATGTAGACTATGATGAGGAGTAATATAATGGAAGTAGGCATAAATCACTCAGTATAAAATTCTTAAAATAATATTAAGTTCTATACATATATGTTTATAATATTATTTTCCACTGATGTTAAAAAAAAATAAAGGTATAAATGTATTGCCAATGGCATATCATAGAATGTATCATAAATTCTAAAAGTATAGCAGCAAGTCATTTGTATTGTGATGCACATTGATTTATCTGAAAACATATTTAGTATTATGAATTGTGAGATACCAACAACACTTGTCAAAAGACTTGTCACAAGTAATATAAGGGAAAAATTGATACTTACACAGCTGAGAATAAATATGAAGAACGAATATCCCCACATGCACCAAAGGCGTACAAGGCTGGCATTTGAACCCAGATACTGAAGCAAGAAGTAAAATCCCAATGGCACGACTATAGCATAGCCATATATTGACCATGCTGCCAAACCTATGTAGCTCACATCAAAACTCCAAGAAGTGCTACTGTCACTGTGTTTGTTCATCAAGTATGTGGCACAATTTCCAAGGGAAGCAATCATAAATATCAATGTGGTTGAGATCCAGACAAGTCCATAGCTGAAACATCGGAGCATTTCATATCAGTGATATCACTAAGCATTTGAATTGAAACACCTTCAAAATGATTCCTGAAAATGATGGAGCAGTAGATGCAGCATTCTGAAATGTCATGATTACGGGAAAAAATATACTCTGAACACTAAAATAAAATGGGTATGCATGCAGCACAACAGAACTCTACCCCTTTTTTTTTTTGTTTTTTGTTTTTCTTTTGTGATAAATAAATTATTTTATTAGAAAGGCATCAAGGGATAACAGAAGAGGGCAGCATCAACCTCCTTGATATCATTGGAAAGAGGTGAATGGCAAAGTTTTCCATTGCTCACAAGTGCAGTAAGCAGTGTATACTTATTGTATTAAATATAATCGATCATAAACCCAACCAAAAAAAAAAAAAGACTTCATCCTTCAATCTCTGGACCCTTCCTTTTTAATGTATATTTTCAGTATTTATATTTTCTGGTTGCTTATCATATTATCAACAAAATAAACAAAAAAAAAAAAAAAAAAACAAATAAAAGAAGAAAGCAACCATTTGCACCGGAAAATTTATCAAAAACAACAAAAAAACGAAAGAAAAAAAAGCAAGCTTTTAGGACAAAATTTCACAATTATAGGCACTTGATATATTGGCATACAAAATAAAAATGTACGTGCATGTGTTGACACATCAGAGACTATGTTGTATATTTGTCAAGTAAAAATTGTTATCAATATTCTTACTGTATCAGGAACTTAAATTTAGGAGCAATGCATACTAGTTTCACTTAATTTTTTTTATCCTTTTTATAGAATTATGCCACTTATTTCTTTCCAGTTCCCCTGTTGGCGATTTATTGCCTAAGAATCTCTCTCCCCTCCCCCCAAGCTTTTGATTTTGTCAGTACCAGAATCCATAACTCATTCTTTCACAATGTTCCACCTCCATTTCCTCTCACATGAACAGTGAATCTTCTTTCTCGCCTCGTACACCTTGCCAACTTAACAATATGGGATCAAAGAAAAAAGGAATAATGTTTCAGAGAAACTCTTTTGTAATAAGCCAAACACAGATTGCATAGGTAAAAACAAAATTGTAGCCAAATTTATATGCAAGTAAAATTTCGTTGAACTCACAGATCAGGGTTAGCATCAATCTTGCTGAAAAAATCACCCTTAGCAGGATACAATGAACTGATCAATCTGTTCAATACATCATCAGCGTCTACATTGAAATATTGTGTGTATGATGAGACACTAAACACTCCCTTCCAGTTGTTGGTTGCTTGTTCAACTCCCTCTGCATAATTTGACAGGTAGGAAAAGTATTAGCATCCACTTCAACATATCTGCATCAATACATATTGCCATTGATCATGGTCATTTAGGTTGCATTTAGCTCAGTATAGTTTGGAGAAATAAAGAAAAAAATGACAGCACAATATTTTAATAATATAAATAAATCATAATCAAACAACATTTTAAGGATGTAAATGTCTTATCTATATTAGCATTATGATACAATTAAGATAATAAACAGACAAATCTATAAAGCTCATGGTCTTGTCTCCACATAATTCAGGGTCACAAATACAATAGCTATTGAACCTCAAGTCACTAAAAAAATACTTGTAAAGAAATTAAAAAATCAAGTCACTAATGAAAATGATCACTTGGGAAGAATCATCAAGAAAATATTTTCTTGCTTCAAGCTTGAAACAAGAAAAATAATGTCTTTTGGACAACAAATGAGCAATTCACCGATCAATTCACCCAACCATTCCATTATAAAGCAATCAGTTTTAAATTTTCATGCTGTTCAACATGGGTAAGCCAATGGATAAATTATCACCCTACAAATGGAAAATTACACGCACAATCATGGAATCTGACAGATAAAATGTGACCATCAAGCTCACCCATGAATTCTAGCAAGTTTCAAATATGGGAAACTTGTTAAAACTACATACCATTTGCATCTTGAAGAGTTTGATATCCTCGCCCTCCACTGCCTCCACCAGCATTGCCTCCGCCTACACCATTATTTGGAGGAAAATTTTGCAAATTTGCTTCAGGGACTGCACATAATTTGGTAACAAGTGTTGAATGCGTGATTTAGATTCAACTACAAGCATGAAGAACTTAAATGGATATAAAGGATCTACAATTTGAGCCTCATACCCTCATAACTATTGGCTTTCTTTTCTTCATTGACAACAGCCTGTATGTAATATCAAGTAATGATTCAATACAGAAATAATCTAAAAACTATTAACCATGAACTTGTACTAACGTTTACTCAGTACAGCACAAAAACGAAAATCAAAAGGCAGATATCTGAACAAATCAAATAAATGCATAATGAGTTAGTAAATTTTAAATCCAAAGCAAATAAAAGTCATGACTCATCATAGAAGTTGCATCTATAGTTGATAGACAAGTTATTAAATATAATTCCATAGAAAGAACTAAATTAACCTAATTAGAATTCCATAGGAAGAACTAGAATTAATGCCTTCCATAAATAACAATTATTAATAATAATACTTAAAACTAGTCATCTATAGAAGCAAGATATTAGAACGAAGAAGAACGAAAGAGTTCGCAATGAAACCCAAGCGAATTCCTATTTTCCTGATACAAGGAAAAACAAGAATATTCAAATTCTCGTAATCTCTCAAAACTTTCCATTTTCTCACTTGTTCCTAAATCCGCAACACTCCGTTAAATTCCCAAGAAAATTAAACAGAAATAAGATTAGATTATTCCCAAATCAAGACTTATCAATTATTCGGCATTTCAACAGAATTTTTTTTCCCACACCGAACATAAGCAACCTTTTATCACTGAGCTAACAATGCAAAACAAAGGGCCTTCACGCCATCGGATCGCACCAGGAAAAATCAAAAGCGATGCGCTATTAGGACACAAATCAAAAGCCATATCAATATTACACATCTATGCGTACAGCCGGTGGCGTACCGGAACCGAACCGAGCAAGCGGCTGGTGGGAAGGTTAGCGAAGGATTCGTCCATGGATGAATGTAGAGAGAGAGAAAGAGAGAGACTGATCTTCTTTCAAATCAGCATCCTGTTATGCGGTTGAATTGATCGAGATTAGAGACTCCGCGAGTTGAGAAATAGTTTCTAGGGCTTGATTTAAGAATGGTGACGATGGAACAGGAGGAAAGGGGGAGAAAGACGGATGTGGAGTGAAAAAATAAAGAGTTTTTTTTTTTATAAAAATATTTCCTAAATTATTTATTTATTTATTTATTTTGTCCTCCCATTGTGTTTGAAATAAATAGAATTTGAATTGGATAATGGTGTTAGTATTCAGAAATAGAAAAAAGGAAAATAATTTAAAAATAAAATAAAAAATTAAGAATAATTTGAGGAATATTTTAATAAAAAACTTAAAAATAAATTCCAATGTTTAATTTTAAATAATCAATTAAAATGCTTTTTTTAAAAGACAATGAAAGTAAGTCTTCGAATATTAAAAAAAAAAAAAGGGACTGTTTAAGAATGAAATAAAAAAATAAAAATAATTGAAAGAAATATTTTTATAAAATATTAAAAATAAATTTTAATATTTAATTTTAAATAACATTGAGTTAGCATTTAGAATAAATAAAATAGAATTAAATAGTGAAGTTAGTGTCGAAAAAAGAGAGATAGTTTGAAAATAAAATAAAAAATAAAAACTTAAAAATAAATTTCAATGTTTAATTTTAAATAAGCAATTAAAATGCTTTTTCTAAAAAGACAATGAAAGTTAGTGTTTGAAAAAAAAAAAAAAGAAAGAGATAATTTGAGAATGAAATAAAAAAAAAATAAATAATGTAGTGAATATTTTGATAAAAAATTCAAAAACAAATTTGAATATTTAATTTTAAATAAGCAATTAAAATTACATTTTTATAAAAGGCAACCGAAGTTGGTGTGCTTTTCTAATAATAATGACTGAGCCCGGGTTCGAACCAGGGACCTCTAGTGTGTAAGACTAACGTGCTAACCAAACGACGCCGTTTCACTAAACAAACAATCGACTGGAGATTAAAATAAATAAACTATACTCTTTCATTAATTTTTAATTGTGGAAATTAGATGGGCTATTTTTTTAATTTAACAAGGAAGATAAACACAAGGTGAGAGATCTACTTTCCACTTGTTTTCCTTTTATTCTAAAACAGGAAAAATTAAACACATTTATGGCCCCCTTGAAACTATAAAGAAAGTGAAATTTTTAGTACCTTTTATTTTAATTTTTTATATTTTTTTACGACTGACAACATTTTAACCTTTTATTCTAAAACAGGAAAAATTAAACACATTTACGGCCCCTTTGAAACTATAAAGAAAGTGAAATTTTTGGTACTTTTTATTTTAGTTTTTATATTTTTTTACGACTGACAACATTTTAAAAGTTGTTAAATATTTTTAAAAATTTTTGTAATTGTTTTACTAAATAACTAAATTTTTATATAAAATCATAAAAATTCCAAAAAATTAATTTCTTCAACTTTTTATTAAGCAACTAAAAGTTATTAAGGCCCGTTTGAAAGTCATAATTTTTTTGTAATTTTTGATAATTTTTTACAAGTACAACTTTTGATATGTTTGGTAAAATAAATAAAAAATTTTAATAATTTTTGACAATTTTAAGGTATTTGATAAAAATTTTTGAAAACTGTTGATAATTTTGTGTGCGTGGATAAAAATTATGATAATTTTTTAGTTGTGCTAAATTAAAATGACAATTGTACCCCTCATCACGTAAACAAAAATTATTGTATTGATAACTTGGCACATACGCAAAATATCAACTTTTGGTAATTTACTAAACATTTAAGACACTAAAAATTAAATTTTTTGGTAATTTTGCTCCAAATGGGTCTAATAGTTTTTAAAAATTACTAAAAATTTTAAATTTTTACCAAAAATTCTGCTCCCAAACAAGCCCTTGATCATATTTTGCACCATGAACCAGGGGTAAACTCAAAATTTAAAATTAGTGGAATTAAAATTATATTTTTAAAATGAATGTATGTTTTAAAAAAAAAAAAAAAGAGGGGACAGAAACTTAATGCCTATTTGCAGCATCAAATTTTGGTAAAAAAATAAAAAAACAAAAAATAAGTAAATTTTTGGATTACAGAGTATTTGGTGTTTGGTTTGTTACTCAAAAAAATATGAAAAATTGATAAAAGTTAGAGGAAATTAAAAAAAAATTAAAAAAAAAAAGTTATAGATTATTGGTGTTGAAAAGAGGTAAAAAAATTTTACCAAATTTTGCACTCCAAATGTATCCTCAATATCATGATGTTGTTTGAAATACAACAAACTTTTACAAATTTTAACAAAATTTAAAATAATTTTTACAAATTTATACAAATTTATAAAATTCTAAACACACTGCATATTGAGAACAAAACTAATAAAACTTTAATATAAAATCAATTACCCCCACTTGCTGTTAATATATTCGTCGTTGTCAAATCCTAATAGATAACTCAACTAGTAAAAGTTTTGAGTTTACTTTCCAATAGCCATTAGTTTGAATTTTCTTAGAACCATTAGAGGTTCACCCGATCGTTAACTATAAGAATGCAAAAAATAATCAAGGTGTGTACAACTTAACCCGAACACTTTGAGTTATGAATTATATTATCCCTGCCATGAACGATAACATGTTCCAGCAAAATTATTTTCATACTTAATAATAATAATAATAATAATAATAATAATAATAATAATAATAATCGTGGAAGTTTTAAATGGTTATAGAATTTATAGTCTTCATAGGAAGGTTCGTAGTCATCCGTATAATGGCGATAGTAATGTGCCAAATTGCGTCGCTTGTCACGAGGAAACATGGATCATCCCGCGGGGTGACAAAAATCCCTCGTATTTGTGGGGGCGCCATCCATTTTTTTTTTTATTCGAATTATGCACAATTAACGCGTGTGTGTGTGAGATTGATATTTTATTTGTGAAATTTATCTAAAACTACTAACAAGGTATTAAAATAAAAGAATATGGTTGCTAAAATTTTTAAATCGTGGAACAACTTAATTATGGATAACTTTTTAAAGTGATTTGATTTAATTTTAAAATTGATGGAAAGCTGAAAAAAATATTATGAAAAACTTATTATATATATATATATTAAAATATATATACAAATATTTATAATTTTATCCCTAAAATAAATTAACGTTCCAAGCCTAGGGTTAATTATGTTATTTTACTTGAGTTTTGCCTTAAGAAAATTTTATCAAATTCATTGTTCTCACTTTTCAAACGTTATTCTTGGCCACGGATTGTTTTGATTGTTAATTGTTATTTATTACTTTAATTGTGAATTATTGTCAAGTGATTTATATTTTAAAATGATGACTAAATAATTAATTTTATGAAATTATTTAAATATATAATTAATGATTGAATTTGTATGTTTTTTGTTCTTTGTAGTTTTTTTAACAGATTTTTTTTTTCTTTTTTGCTTTGATAGGGAAATAATAAAAATATTGATAGAAGAAAATCTACGTATATATATGTTCACAAATATATTTGTTGGATGTTATAATCACATCAACTGTTTAAAAAAAAAAAATTTATAAAACAGTATTCCTAAAAGGGGCATTTATGTTCTATTTGAAGGCATAAAAATTAGGCAAAAGTTATTAATTTTTATTTTTTGAGTGCTTGAAAAATCTTTATTTTTTATTACTTTTCTGCATAAAACACTAACTTTTTAACTTAAAAGTTACTAAAAATTATCAAAAATTACTTAAAATTTTACTAAACATCTAAAAATTACAAAAAATTATTAAAAATTACTACTTACTTTATCAAACATACTAATTTTTTATAAAAAAAAAATATTAAAAATTATGTCTCAAAAAATCCTCTTAATGGGTAGGATGGGAATGGAAGGGTATGAAATTTTAACTAAGAAAATAAACAGGTTTGAAATGTAACGAGTAGAAAAAATAAATAATTTCAATAATGATAATACCTAATTATGCAAGTACCTTATTTGTTTACGTCTCTAAATATAATGGACTTGGATCCAAATATAAATCTCATGTCTTAAAGTTGTCTATTGCTCATTATCTCATTTTATTTTCGATTGATATGTCATTAAATCTTGAAGTATTTTAAACTTGAAGTTCTGTTTGGAGTTCTAAAATTTTTAACAAAACACTAAATATTTTTAAAAATTACTCACTTTTTATTTTACTGTATGAAATGCAGACCCACAATTTTTGTCAATTTTTATAATTTTTTGTCACTCGAAACACCCCTAAAAGTTTAAAAATTATCATTAACTTTCTCGTTCATGTGCCAACACAAGAGAAGAGAAGGTAAGATATTAAGACACCATTATAAGACAAATCTTAGAGTTGTTAATTACCTATGCATGAGTTGGTTACTTACTTACAAGTAAGCTAGTAATCTACGAAATTAAATTAGGCGCCTAAGGTATTGTTATTTTTACTAAGGAATCCGGTGTTATGTTTATGTTATGATTATTGATACCGCACATTAATGCTAGTTAAGTTGTGATTTATTGATAAGTTGATAGTATGAGATTATGATTTATTTATTAGATTGCTATTATGTCCATAGTAGGAGCATGATGAAAACATGTTTATGTGTTCAGTTGTGCTGTGAGCACTTGTTGTTTAGTACTTATTTGTCTATATATTTTATTACAGGTCTGATTACGAACAAAACGGCTGGATTCATGGGTCAAGCAACTTAGTTTATTTTTAACCTTTATTTTATTGAGTATATTTGAACTTTTGAGTTGAGGCATTTTGTAAATTATTTTCTTAGAGTCTTGGATGTGAGATGACTGTGTATAGTTACTATTCCTTGGATTGTATGGGTCTGCCAAGCTTGGTGTTTTATAGAGCACTGTTGCCTATTGTATGCATGAGGCTTAGTTATGTTATTTTGGATTATGTGTAGTCTCTTGCTTGTAATGATTCGTGTTTTATAAATAATATTTAATTACAATCCATTGATATGTGACTTAATACGTTAATTAATAAGATTAACTTAGTGTTTGTATTGATTTAGTTGTTCGCTTTCTAGGATGTTTTTTTATTTTAACTTATAAACATTTAGAAAATTTTAGAATATTACGATTATTCGTTCACACGGGATAAGTTACTTGAGTGCGCACACGTTTTTACGTGTGTGCTCAGGCCGACCAATCGTCAATTGTAGTGTTTTTTCACAAAGCGGGAAGGCTAAAGTTGCCCTTGACTTCAACAGTTGCAGTTGAGTAAAACGACGTCGTTTTCGACCTTAAAATGATGTCGCTTCGGATCCCCCTCACTTGCATCAGATAATCCTACTTCGCCTTTGAAGTTCGAACACAGACTATCTCTCTACATTTACATTATACGTATTCTTGCCATAGAGCTCTTGTCCTCCCATGGGTCGTACTAAGCAATTTGCTCGAAAACCCACAATGGCAAGGCTCATTGGAAGTAGCTTGCAACCAAGACACCTTAGCGTGTGTTTAGCCAATTTGCCAAGAATGCTATCGACTAAGTCGCCGATGGTTTGATCGGACCAGTCGTCCTGCAGCTTGATTCGACGATGAGGGTGACGTTTTTTAAGTTGAAGGAAGGTTTGGGAGTAGTGAGAAAGAGGATTTCAGGCGTGATTAGAGGAATTGACAACTGTTTTCCATCGTTTGATTTTTGGGAAGACTTCACGCCAGCAAGGATAAAGGGGTTTTTATTGGTTTGATCACAATTTTGCCCGGGTTGAGCAAATTGGAGGCCTTGGATTTAAATTTAGAGCCGATCAAGTTACAGGTAGACACAGTCAGATATTCGTTTCCGCAAGAGCAAAGCACAAGCCTTTGATGGTTCAAGGTTGTTTGTGTCATTGGTTTTATTGTTATGAACAAAGTTAGGGTAAATTGTTCATGGGTAGTGTCTGAATTGGTAAACAAATTGCAATTTTCTAGTACATTTCCAAGAGCTATAATTTTGTGAAATATATGGTTTGATTACTTCAGCTGAACTTTTGACTTAATCAACATTTTTTAATTTATAAAAGCTCATAAAGAATTGTTGTATTTGATTGAAAATGTGTAATTTTTGAATGGGAATGAAAGAGTTTGAATTTCTAGAAGATTTTTGAGATTTGTATCATTGCTTGTTAATGTTTGATTTAGTTCTTGTAGGATGATGAATTTGCAGAGTGCAATAGAAATTGATTTGTTGCATGATTTGTGCAGTGTATTATCTAGATTTTGAGATCTTACTTTCTTGTATGCAAACACACAGTTGTTCTATTTAACGTTTGTAAATTGAGAAATAGAAAGAGAATACAATGAAATAAATTTCTAGTTCATTTACTTTTGAAGTCCAATAATACATGTATTGTTATTGATTTTCAAATTGAAGTAAGGTTACGATGGAAAATTGACTTCGTGCTTAAATTGGATGCACACAGGCAGCCATCATCCTCCCTTTAAACAAACTCCCATGGTAATCCACCGTTTCAACCAATAAGACACCTGAACCAAACAAAAATCCGAATAAGCAAGAAACCAAGGCCTTGCCTAACAATCAACCTATGAAACATCAAAAGAAAAGATCATAGCCATTAAGCCTCAATCTAGCATTACAACTTCAAACCAAAGCCAATATGCAAGATAACAGTCCACGACCATATAGACCTCCGACTAAAATCAGAACCAGCACAAACTGGACCAATTTCGTTAGCATTAAAAACAGGACTAGCAAAAACATCAAACATCAGACATTCCATCAGAAGTCACCAAATGCCAATACCAAACCAGCTCCAACAATCTCCAAACTCCCACAACAGCCTTGCAGCGCCTAGCTCAAGTAGCTAACTGCAATGACACAATTACAGCAGTCCACAAGCATAGCTCAATGACAAGGAATAAGCCACTGCAGCAACAAAGAGACACTTCATAACATGATGGAAGAATCAAAAGAACACTCATGCCGCAACCTAACCACGCGAACCCCAGCAAGCCAATATGCACAAATAGTTCAACAAATCAGCAGCTAGATGAATCCAAAAAAAATAGACCACAAGCAACTAATGAGAGATGGTCAGCTTTACAAATTGATGATTATTAGAAATCAACATCCTCAAACTTTTTTTCACAGAACTTGCATCACTTCCATAATCAGGTTCAGTCAAATCCTGTAGTCCGAATAGAATATTTGAGTCAATAGAGACCGATATTAATCCATTATTAAAATATGTTCATATTCCAAAATATATGTAGACAAATTCAAAGGGTATCACTTTTAAGTAGTCAAATGGAGACCCATAAACATACTTTGCAATTGTACATTGTAACAAAAAATATTTAGAAAGCTGAAATACAATTTATGTCTTATGGTTAAATCATAAAATACACAAGGAAAATTTCGCTTCGAATCGCTCCACTATTTCTATCAGACAAACCAACAAAGTCATCATGAACACAAAGGAAGTATTGATAAAAAAGAATCCAAGGCCTCCAATTCGCTCAACCCGGGCAAAACTGCAATCAAACCAATCGGAACCCCTTCATCCTTGCTGGCGTGAAGTTTTCCCCAAACCTAATCTGCTCAAACGACGAAAAACAATCCTTGATTCCTTCAATCACGCCCGAAACCCTCTTTCTCACTAACCCCCAAGCCTTCTTCAACTTCACCCTCATCGCCGAATCAAGCCGCAAGATGACTGGTCCGATCAAACCCTCGGCGACTCAGTTAATGGCGTTCTTGGCAAATCGGCCAGACACACGCTAAGGTGGCTTGGTTGTGAGCTGCTTCCGATGAGCCTTGCTACCGGTAGATTTTCGAGCAAGTTACTTAGTATGACTCATGGGAGGACAAGGGTTTCATGGCAAGAAAACATATAGGCTGTGTTTGTTCGACGGGATTGGATGATGGAGGATAACTAATACCATGAGATAATATATGAGATTGGATAAAAGATGTGATTAATTTTTTATGTGAGATTATTTTTTTGGTGTTTGATTGGTGGGATATAAAGTGGAATAAAAGATATGATTTGATATGTGATGTGATAAAGAATAATTTCGAACCTTTAGATCTTGGCAAGAAACAAATCCGGAGGTTGAGTATTATTAATACCATCACCCTCTGGTATAAGCCATCCGACCATTCACCGGATTTGATATCCTATCCGTGGGGCCCACGTCTGCAAATCCCATAACCCAAACGAGTGAGTTTATATCCTATCTTTGGACCACCTCATAAATTATCTAATTCGGAGTGAAACTCCCGCTAACAAACAACACCTATGTAAATGGAGAGAAAGTTTGTGTTCAAACTTTGAAGGCGAAGTAAGATTATCTGATGCAAGTGAGGAGGATCGGAAGTGACGTCGTTTTAAAGCCGAAAGCGACGTCGTTTTGCTCGACTGCAGCTGCTAAAATCAGGGGCGACTTTAGCGAGTTCCAGGGGACTGCAGTGGAAAATTCACTACAAGGGCTACAGTGGTGAGATGGACGGTCAGGATTAAATTACAGTGCATTTAATATGTATTTATTACATCATCTCACTAACATTTATTAATTCAATTAAATGCACTGTAATTTAATCTTGACCGTTCATCTCAATGCAACCCCTGCAGTGGAGTCCCCTGGAACTCGACTTTAGCCCCCCCCTCCGATTTTTACTTGCCCAAGTCTAGGTGGCCTCATTCCTAGCTGTGCTCTGTTGGACATGTCACTTAGATGACGTCTAGTTTGTTAAAAAATTTTAAAAATTTTTAAAAGTTATTAATTTTCTATCTCATTAAACGAATTACGAATCCACAATTTATCTCTCTTTATCTCATTTTTTATCATTCCAAACACACCCTTAGTTTCTTTTTCCTTTTCTTTAGCTTGAAGGACCTACAAGTGTAAATAGGTATTTAACAGATAAGTATAAACGGATATATAGTACACACTATTCATGTTTTACAGATAAATTTTAAATTCATTTCAAATTCACACTAATATTAAATTTAATTCTTAACCTGTCTGAATTCTTTTAAGATTTTCCTTAACAAATTTTTAATAGATGTGACTAAATTGAATAATCTCCTAAACCCATATCATTAATCCTATTTGGTAATACGGTTATTTTCGTGTTTACTTTTAATTGTTTACGTTTTCTATTTTTGTTTTCTATTAATTTTCTTTTTTCTTGCAATAAAAACTAAAATTGTGTTTAAAAATATGTAACACTCGGTATTTTATTTTGATATATTTTTGAGAAAATGAAATAATTAAAATAAGTTTAAATGTATGATTATATTTTACACGGGCTGAGTTAGCTCGGATTGAGATTGGGCTGGACAAAATGGGCTATTAGCCGAGTTCATTTTCTTTTCTTTCTTCCTTTTTTCCTTTTCCTTCCCCATTTCTTTCTTGTTTTGTTTTGTTTCTGCTAGAAACCAGAAAAGAAAGAGAAAGAGGAGGAAGAGAGAGAGAGAAAGTTTTGAAGCAAACAAATAGTTGATCTGGGGAGTCCTCGACGCGGTGATCATTGTGGTGCGGTCGGTTTCTCGAGATTCGAAGCGAGGAGGAAGATATCGGAGTTTAAAGTTTGGAGTTCGAAACTTCTTTCTTCATTTTTTTCATTTCTCTTCAGATTCGAGGTAGGTGGGACTTAGATCCGTACTCTGGACGTCGTAGGGGTCATTTTGATATATATATTGCATGATTTGGTTAAAGTTTGCATATATGTGTATTACGGGTGTATATATATGCATATATATATGAAATTTGAGTTCGTTTTTGAGTTATTTTCTGAATTAAAGTTGTAGAAACGTAAGAGTTAGACGTATGAACATTTCTATATAAGAAATTATTGGAAAAAAAAGTTGGATTTGATGAATATGGGAAGAAATGGAGAGGAAAACGAAGGAATCTAGTTCTAGGAGTTGGCGTTCGGACGGCCCGTGGGGGTATCCGGACGGCAGAGGGTGAATGTGGGCTGGCATCCGGACGGGGCCCCAGGGCGTTCGGATAGCAACCTGCCCTTTTAGACCATTTTGCTCCTTTTTGCTTCCTGATACTTGTTTTGACCCCCGAATTGGTTTATATACATGTTATAAATGTTATTTGGATTCCAAATCATGAATGAGATGATTATGAATGGATTTTATAT
>JAVXUM010000004.1:19621179-19634509 GCA_035590655.1 Pouteria glomerata
TGCGGGTGTGTGCCTACGGGCCGGCGGGGGCTACGGCTACCCAAACTCGCTTCTACGGAGCGCCCAGAGCGGACAATCTTGTGCTTGCGGGAGCCCGCGCTGTGCGGAAAATGGGACATCAACACAAAGTATTTAAAAGTTATCAAGCCAAAAGATGCCTTCCACTTTGCAAGTACTAAATCAACATGAGAGGAAAAAAATATTTCAAGTATCACAGAATTTGTAAAAATAAAAATAACTTGTCATCTGTAAAATCCTCCTTGAGGTAAAAGCATTATAATCCACGGACCACATAACACAGAAGATGAACTCTTAGGCATACCCATCAACAATAAATGGGAGAGATGAAAGCATGACACAAAAGCGTAACCATAACAAGATTAACTAACAAAGATTAAGAAATTTACCAATGAACTAGGTGAATCTGTATTCATCCTACACATGCTGAATGCTCCTTCAATTTGTTTCAGGATCCACATGTTGTTCCAATCAAAAGGAGCACTATGAAGGAGCTCAACTTTATACTTTAGACCACATACTGAGTAACCGTAGCACAGTATCCAATATGTCTTTTTTTGTGAGATCCAACTATTTTTATTATTTTATATTAAAAAGGTGTATGAATCATAAATAATATTATATTCAATTGGGTTCAATCTTTAATTAATTAAACTAACGTAACGTTTAATTTCATATACATATGAATGGTTTAAAAAAAAATGTTGTCTAAGAAGATTAGGAGCTAGAATAAGATAAAGACAATGTTTGAGCCAAGCATAATTCCAAAAGTCCCATCTTATAAATATTCCAACTAATCATAAACTTTAATCTATTTTTATATATTTTTAAAGTGTTTTTACTTTACTATATTCTAAGATATTAACATAATTTTAGAATTCCAATAGTCTATCTTGTAAATATTCCAAGAATCTCATTCTATTGACTTTTGGTTTAATAATGTTAACGAAATAAATGACAAGAGATAAGAGGTAGAAATAGTTCTACTTGATATGCCAAAAATTTTTACATATAAATTTTTTGTTTAAAAATAAACACAAAAAAAGAATAAATTGATTTTATTAATTTAAATCGTAGGTATTAAATTTAATCTCTCATGATTTTTAATTAAAGAAAATTAATCATTTAATTTTTTTTTTTCTTCAAAACGTTGGTACAAGAGTTTGAAACTTGATCTTGAATCAATCGTCAAATATTTTTGTTTAAGAAAAGGAAGGTTTTCAGGTCTTAGAAGTCTGTTGTTTGCCGCTTTCTTATGAGAAAATAATTCTTTAAAAGATTTTTGAAAGCCAAAAAAATCTTTTTTTTCCTTGAATAATGACCCCTATTTATCGTGGATGTATAGCTTGTACTTCGTTATTAGATAGTATTGGTTCACTCTTTTTTGATTTATATGGGTTGAATACGTGACTTTTGCATGTATAAAAATATTGTAAAGAATAATTTTAAAAATAAAAATATAATAACAATAAAAAAATAAAGATAATTAAATAGTACAAGGAGGGCATTCCATTGTCAAGAGCATCATATGATGGAATAATTCAACGATAATGATGCATGGAACAAAAGTTAGCTTCTCTTTTAAACAAACATTAGCTTACCTATTTGTTTAATTGGGAAGATAGTTAAATTAATAAGATATTGAATTTATTTTTTAATGGTAATTAATTCAAGTTGTTATATGAAGATAAGTCGAGGTACAAGTTGACTAAACATTCTCAGTTATTTAAAAAAAAAAAAAAAACTAATAATAATTGTACCAATCCGTTCCAGTTGAAATGCAAGTTGAGCCGAACATCCTTAATTATTCCTTAAAAAACAAAAAATAAAAAAAAATTGTATCGGCCTGCCCCAAACCCCGTAGATTAAAAGAGGCATGACAGCAATTTGGTATTTGTTTATCACCAATGGTTGAGTATCTTTTTCTATGCGGTAAAGAATCGATTGTTCCCCCTACATATATATATTGTATTATATATTATCAAAATCTAACTTTCTAGATTCTCCTCCCAACGGAAAATTAAAAAAAGAACCATTATGCGTAATGTGTGGCTAAGACTAAGGCACTGTTTAAAGGAGCAAAAACGTGAAAGAAAATAGTAATTTTTGCTCCTTTCACTAAATTGGCTTACTAATTAAATATCAATTTTTGTTGAGTTAATTGGAAGTAAATGGTTATTTTATTTTAAATCAATTCAAGAGTTATTAAAATTTATTTTATCAAACACACAAAAAGTTTCACAAACCAATTTTTATTAAAAAAAAAAATTATCAAAAATTACTAAAAATTTAGTTTTCAAACGGCGCTTAAAAAGCGTTGGATACCACAGCAAATATAAATTTCTATCAATTTTTACCAATTTTTATCAACTTTTGCTCATTTTCATTTTCAGTGCATTTATTTCAAACTGTAAATTTTTAAATTTTACAAACTTTTGTCAATTTTTATAAATTTTTGCTAACTTTTACCAATTTTTCACAATTTTTGTTATTTCTTACCAATCTTCTAACTGAACTACGTTAAAAAAAATTTGGTTAAAATTTTTGAATTGTACTAATTAAATGCCAAAAAGTATCTGATGTATTATAATTTTTTTTTTTTTTTTAAACTTTCAAAGACCCCTGACATTTTGTTACTTTAGTACTAATATTGTTTATATGTGATAAAATGCACTTTTAACCCTACCAGTGAATAAACAGTAATTTAATTAATATGCATTACCTTGTTGTGTTGATGTTATTTTCTCCTAAAAAGGGACTTTAGCATTTCGGTATTGAATCTCAGGGTTGGGTGTGACCCCGCAACATCCCAGCCGCCCGTTGAGAGAGGACTTACCGTTGATGTTATTTTTAACCCTTAGAAACGAAGCTTTCCTCGTTGGAGCATTGCTATCCCCTCCAGCTTTGCTATGAACCTCTCTTTAAGATTTGATTTAATTTTTTTATGCAATTTAACCCTTCCGCCATTTACGTAATGTTTTTAACTCGTTAAAGATTTGACAGTTGGAGCCCTTCAAAATGTAACTGGCACCTGGATATTTAACTAACAAAAATAATGGGATTATAACAAATTAAAACTTTAGACCTTCAGGTCTAGTTTGGGTACCAAAAATTAATTTTTAATTTTTTTTAATTTATATTCTGTCTTATACGACTTTTTTCTCAAAATTTAATTTTTGTTGTTTTGTTATTTTTAAGCGTGTTAATCATATTCATAAAAAAATTACGAAATTCACATTCGATTTAATACATGTCTGATTTAAAAAAATATTTTTATTTTATTTTAAAATAGACATGAATTTTTAATTTTTTTAATTTTCTTATAAATATAATTAACATGTCTAAAAACTATAAAATAAAAAAAAAACTGATATATACAAAAAAAAATATGTGAAGTCAACATAAACTAAAAACAAATAAGTTAGTTTATGGGTGTTCAAGCATATTCTTTAATTATTATATATATAATCAAATCCTTAATCTTTTAGTGAAGTTTGTGAACAATATCGAACAGAATAAATGAAATTTTACTCTTTTTTTTTTTTTTTTTTTGGATAACTCAGGGTGTCCAGATCAGTTTGCGCATATCTCGACTAATCCCTGGGTCCTGAAGTTAACGACCGGTTTAAACCTCAGTAGTCCTGAAGAGACTCGAACTAGTGATCACTGGGGAGCAAACCCAATATCTTACCAGTTGAGTTACCCCTCAAGATTGAAATTTTACTCTTAGGACATATTTGTTTTGAAAGTAACGGAGGATTAAATGTTATTAAAATAATTTTTATTCTTTATTATATATGTTTGAATATAAGGGTAATCATTATTCCATATAGGAGCAAATTTTTACTTTGAGAATGAGGTGAATAATGAAGGATAATGAAAATTCCTTACTGTTTTCTCATTATCCTCATAAAATATACTTTACAACCATTTATAATTAATTTTTATCATTTTAAAACTTTTAACATTTTCAATATAATATAATTATTATATGATAATATTTGTTCTTTTATTTCAAATGTAAATTTCATAAATTTATTATCTCAATAACTGTTATTCAAGTAATATTAATATCCGTAATCCCCTCAATTTTTTTTTGTTTCATATCAAATATATATTATTACAATAGAATGTTGCACATGTCGACCAGTCAAAAGAAAGTTAGAGCAAATCAACTTTGATTCGACAAAGTAGATCAACAATGTTGCCTCGGTTCTAGCCTCATAGAAAGTGATAAGGTAATTTCAGAATCTCAACTTTAACATTTTTTATATATATAAATGAAACTCGTCAAAGTAATAATAATATTCTTGACTGCAACTTTGAGATGTGTGGAAGAGATTGAATGATCGAGTATTCTTGCATGCTTTATGTTTTGCCACATTAATTAATTCCCACATGGTAATTTAAATGTGTAGGTTTAGAACTCACTATTTAAACATTCCACCTTCATTATATATATATATATATACACACACATTCTTTTCCTATTCAATAACTCTCCAAAAATTTTATTTTTTTACTCTCGCTTTCTCCTTATGCCACATCATTCTCTACTAATTAATCATATACAACACACTCTAACCTAAAATTAATTATATCATGATGAATTAATTATAATATAATAATTAATCATTAAATATAATTTAAACTAAAAATAATTGTTTTGTTGAATCAATTATAATTTAATAATTAATTGAAAAAATAATTATATTCGATGAATTAATTATAACTTCAATCAATAATTATTATTTAGAAATCTGATAAATATATGAATTTTTTAGAAAAACCAGAAATTCAATTGGTAAATTTTTTTTATATAAATGACTGTTAAAACTTGAAATTTACAAATCTATACTATTATATAAATAATTCACTAGGAGTATTGGTGAAGTCTTAAAACTTAACGAAATTTCAATTTAAGTACAACTTATTTGGTTACCCAAAACACCATGTAACTGCTCAACAAAATCAAATTTTAAATCAAGTAACTTTTAAAAGTTATCCTTGGTTAAGTCATTTTATAAATCTTTAAAATTTTAACCATTGCACTATTTTACTTTTATATTCCTAATTAAACACAAATGAAACGATAACCATACATATTAATTATATGTGTATATTTCTAACTTAATAATATCAAAATTTAAACAGAGGCTCTAATGAGTGAAAAAGGCTGAAAGTGATTTCCTATATATGCTGCATAATGATAATGTAGCACACCATAATCAAGGTAAGAATATAGAAGATGTTGCAAATGTTCTTAAGGCATTGGCATCAACTCCTTTAAACATTTCTCTTTTTTAAATATAAAAAGTAAATAAAATATATATATATATATACACATATATACACACTAACATTGGAATCTCTAAATAGTGTCCAGATGTAGAGGTCTTAGAAAACATTTATTGTAGAGAATTATTTAGAAAATTTGACATACATGAGATATGTTTAAATAATGAATCTCTTAATTCTTTTCCATCTCATCAAGTTGAATGTTTTCCATCAAAAGGTGGGAGTGCCAGCCACTTAGCCTATAGCTAGTCATACACAAACGATTAGATTCTCTTAACATGCACTATAAAAGAACTAGCGAATCCAGTGCTCATCCACAAAACTGATCATCCCCTACCAAAGCTTCTAAGGAATTTTTATATGTTCCTCTTCTAGCCTTCTTCATATATAGAAAAGATGGAAGTAGAAGAAATAAGGAAGCAAAACAAAGGTGAAACAATAAGGGTAGCAGGAAACGATGATGGTGATGACAAAGAGAAGTGGGTGAAAGATTCCTCCTTTGATCACCAAGGGAGGGTCCCTCTCCGAGCTTCAACCGGTGGGTGGAAAGCATCACTCTTCATCATAGGTAATAAGGCTTCAATTATTTAACTCTTTAGTTAGCACTATATCATGATTTCTTCCCTGCTGAGTGTTTTACTTAATTTTATTTTTTTTAAGATGTATTTCATTTTGCCCTCTTGATTTTTATTTTAGGATTCGAATTATTATTATTTTTTTTTTTTGGGTGTATGTGTAACAATTAAGTGTCGAAACATTTAATTAGGAAGTGTTTCTTTTATCAAAAAATACCCAAAAAAAACTTTAATTTTTATTAATTTCCTTTAATCAAATTTCATTATGTGTCATTTTTATACTAATTTTTTATTTTTATTTTTTTTTAGCCATCCAAACATCACCTAAGTTGTAATTTCACTTTCAATGATTATTTTATCTTGCACTCTAACTATTAAAAGGGTGTTTGACGCAAGATTTTTTATTAAAAAATTTTAAAAATTTTTAAAAGTCTCTAAAAGTTTTTTTCATTGTATGCATTACAAACTCACAATTTATCTCATTTTATCTTACTTTTTTGTCACATCAAGCACTCCCTAACTATCCAAATTTCAGGAAAAAAATGATCATGCTAATTAAAAATTTAGACCCTTAATTATTACAAAAAATAAATAAATAAATTACTGGAGTGAAATTTTTCAAAAGTGCAAAGTGACAGTAATGGCTGCATGATTTTGGTAGGTTGGTTTAAACTTTAAAATCAATTCTACTTTATTTACATGAGACTCTAATCTTTCTGCTTCCATCTAAAACAGCGATCCACGCAACAAAATAACACTATAGCACACTAGAATAGAGACAAAAAATTGTTGCGAATACTCCGGTCTAGAGGGTAAACTACTTGTCCAAAGAGAGTAAATTCATTTCTCTTAAAGCCCTGTTTGCCTTAGCCTCAAATTTTTTTTTTTTTTTTTTTTAATTGTAGATTTAGAAAGTGTGGAACACAAAAGTATTGCTATATTAGAAGGGATGCACACTTTGGATGCGTGAGAAAATATTATTCATTTTTTATTTTTTTTATAGTTTTTTAAATTGTCAAAACAAATTAATTAAAAATTTTGAAATATTTACCTCAAATAACACTACTAGAAATGTGTGAATGGGAGACCCACCAAATCGTAGATTGCTAGTACGCTGTCAGCAAAGGGATATAGATGACTGCAAAAATCGAAAGACGACCATCTGTTATTGGTTGTTGATTAAAAAAAAAACAAATACCACCACTTTCGAAGAAAGGACGATCGCCTTAGACAGTAAGCTAAACCCATCTATATTACAAATCAACTCATACATTAATGTGACATATATGACTTGGTATGAATGATTAAGATTTATCCACGTTTATCAATCAACGGCTGGAGAGAGAAATCATAAATTTGGGTGGGACGATCATATCTAGTTTTTACTAAAATTCGATTTTCCTCTTTTATTTCTCTCTTCCTACTCTCATTTCAGTCGATCTCTCTCTCCCTATTTTCTTCCCCAGCCCTTTCACTCTCTCTCTGTCACTCTCCTCGAGCTCAAGCTCTCTGTCGAAGAAGTGATTCCAGCTCCTAACAGCCTTAAAACTTTATACCTCTCTGACAAAACTGCTATTTTTTTTGGTTGTTATTTTTTTTTATTATTATTTTTATATTTTTTGTTATCATTTTTTTTAAATAAAAACTGAAATTACATTTGAAAACATAATTTTATTTATAATTATTATTTTTTATTTTTAAAAAATATTTAATTTTATTAGTTTTTAAAAAAATAATTAAATTTAATAAAATAAATTTTATATTAATTTAATTTAATTTAATTAATGAAATTAATCAATTAAATTATTTGCTAAAAATCATTTAATTCAATAAATATAAACTATATTAAATTATATTTTAATTATATTATTTATCAAAAGTAATTGAATGAAATATAACTATTATATCATTTAAGTTACTAAATATAAATTCTATTAATTATAATTTAATTATATTATTTGTTGAAAGTAATCTAATAAAATATATTTCATATTAAATAAATAATTAAATTAGATCAATTATTAAATTAAATGAAATTATTTATTTTTAAATAATTAATTAATTAGTTTAATTATTTATTAAAATAATTTAATAAAATATGATTTAGATAAATTAAATTAATTAAATTATAAATATATTAATTTAATTATGATATTTATTTAAAATAATTTAATAATAATAGATTATTAAATTAAATTAAATTAATTAATTTAGATATATTATTTATTAAAATAATTTAATAATATATATTTAATTTAATTTAATATTTAATGTAACTTAATTATTTATTATATTAAATTAATTATATTATATTAATTTATTTTTATTATTTATGAAAAAAATTTAATAATATATATTCATATAATTAAATTAATTAATTGAATTCAATTATATTATTTATTTTAATAAAATATTTGAATAAAATAATTTATTTTATATGATGTAATGAAAAATGAATAAAATTTAAAATTGACAAGATATTTAAGAAAAAAAGAAAATAGATAAAACACAGATTTAACAAATATTTTTTTATTTCAAGTTTATAAAATTTTAAAAATAAAAATAAAAGTGCTTAATGTTTACATCAGTGGTGCAAAATATATGCAGTGCGCTCTCTCTCCAATTCAAAAATTGAACTGTTCGGTTAGTCTAACCCCGAAACCAAACCTACCCAACTCAATTTTTTTGATTCCATTCGGCTCCATTTAATTTTAAGTTGAAATAAGTTTGGCTTTTTATCCAAATTTTAGGAATTGAAAAAATTAATTCATTTTTTGATTAAGCATGAGATCTCGAACTGAATTGATCCACAGACATTCTTATATTTCACACACAAAATAACTAATTTTTACTAATTTTTTTAATTTTTTTTTTAAGAATTTTACAAGTTTTTACTAAACATATATCGTGAGCACGTGTTAACATTTGGACAAAAGTTGGTAAAAATTTGCACGTGAAACAGGCCTTAAAAAATGATAGAAAAATAAATAAAGTAAAGAAGGTAAATTTATTTAAAATTTTTCATGAGTTAAAAAATAAAAAGGTAGTTGATATTTGTCCCCAAAAAAAATTAATTAATTAAGCATAATAAAAGAATAAAAATTAATAAATTTATTATTTATTTATTTTTTCTGAGGGATTGTGAGAAACCTGCCTGTATATTTTCCGTCCTATATCGTCTAGATAAAGAAAGGAAATAGCATATATGTAATATTCAACATTTATAAAGCACACAGTGTTTTAAAGTCATAAGAGCACTGAATTTAGTGGAAATTCTCAGATTAAGGTTATTCTACTGTGAGAATAGTATCAGAATGGATAACTTCTTGAGAAAAGAACTAATCATGACCAACTGTAGAACGGACAATATTACATCATATAGATACAAATAGTTGAATTTTTTTCTTGCATATAGCCTTAAAAAGCTATTTTGGTAAAGTAAAAGATGTCAAACTTCTTTTTTTTTTTTTTGTTTTACATAACTTTTATTTTTTTCACTAAAACTTAATTTCATTCTTTTCTTTTTTAAATAGATTTTACACAAGTTTTTTTGCATTTAGAAAACAACATTGAACTCTTTAATAATATAATCCACTCGGCTCGACTTATTTGCAGTCTTATATACACCTATGAATTTTATTATTTTTATGTATTTTTTATGGAAACAAATCTTGTTATAATTTTATATGGACTATCTTAAAGGAACCTTAAAAGTTGAAAGGAAAAAAAAAAAAAAAAAAGGAAAAAGCTGTCATAACAAGAGTAGCTAGCAAAAATCGTCTTTTGTGACTGAGGAGGATAGCAAGAAGAATAATATCGGCTTTTTGCTTTGTTGACTGGCCACAATATTCCTATTCTTTGAACCATACAACCATTGCTGCCAAAATGCCCAAAGCCCTCCTACTCATTTCTGTTTTGATTTTTTTTTCTGACAATGAAGAAGTCTTTCCAAGGTACAAGGTCAATTGAGGGGAATCGAAACCATGTTAATTGGTATGGACATTAGATTCACCAACCAACTAGGACAATCATCCGGGGCATGACAAAAAATTTGATATCAGATTTAGGGTGTGTTTGGAAGTGAAACAAAAGAGAAATTTTTAGCAATTTTTGCCTTTTTGGGTGTTTAGAAATATCTCAAAAACTGTTAGAAATTCTTAAAAGTTTTTTTTAATTCTTTTTACCAAACAATCAGAAATTTTTAAAAGTTCAAGAAAATTTCTATAACTTTTTACCAAACAACTAAAAGTTACTAAATATTATCAAAATTTTTATCAAATACTCAAAAGTTAATAAAAATTCTTAAAAATTTTTATTTATTTTACCAAATACAAAAAGCAATTTTTATCAAAAAATTATTAAAAATTCTAAAAAATTTTACTTCCAAACGGACCCTTAAACATTTCTTCGCATGCTCTCATCCAAGCAATAATTAATTAAATCAAAACACAAACAATAATATTATCCTCTTTGATTGACCAATTCAAATGAGTTTATTATTTTCCTTCTTTCAACTGTAAAGTATAAATTAACATTTCATTATTAAAATTAATTTAATCTTAAAGTGAGCAATTAATTTGATAAATAAAATTTTATATTTAGAACAAATATTTAAACTTTGAAGAATTTAATTAAAATTCTCATGTTTAAAAATTAAATAGAATTGGTTCCATTTGAAAAAATACCAATTTAATCCTATTATGTATAGCCTATTTTTTTTTTTAAAAGAAAATAGTTTACTATATACCCTTCAATAAAAATCAGCTAATGATTAACTTATAAGATTTGAGATGAAGAGTGAGGACGAAGCTTAAGTTATGAAATAAAAAAATAGTCGTTGAATGAAAAAGAAAAAAATAGGATAATATTAAGGTAAGTTGATTAAAAAAATAATTCCCATCAAATTTTAAAATTTTAGGTTTCATTTTAAATTAGCAAGAAAAATTAAAACTTGTGTCATGAAATAAAATCAAATTCAACCCACAAAAATTTTATTTTAATTTTAAATATAAGAATCGATGACAATTCTCGTTAAATAAAATTAAATTTTACTAGTCTCATATTTCTTCATATATAGGGGGTTAACTAAATTTTTGTAATTGTTAAATAGTTAAGGTGACCTTTGTAATTAGTATAACGTTTTTTAAATAATTAAAAATTCATAAACCATCTTTTTTTTTAAAAAAAACTAATTTAATAAACTCATTTGGCAGCATAAAAAATATTAAAAAATACTAAAAATTTTTTAACATATTTTATACTCTCCGTACTTCGTAAAATTTTTATAAATTTATATATATCTACCTATTTCAATAAATTTTTTACAAATTTCAATAACATTTTATAAATTTTAATAATTTTTTTACAAATTTTAAAAATTTTTTAACTACTTTCAATAAATTCTAGTATAGAACCATTTTAACAGAAAAAATTATTCAAATAGTTTTTCTTTTCAAAGAATTGATACAAAAATTTTATTTTTTTTAATTATTTCTAATAAATATAATTTGACGATGGCACATTAGACGTTAAAAAAATTTTTAAAATCATATTTTTTAACTATTTTTTGCTATTTTAAACTATGCACTCTTAAATTTCTAGTTCTAGGTAAATCCGCCAAGATGACTTAGACGGGCCCACATAGATATATCTACCCAAAAACGTTGAGTTTTCAGCGCACATTCTTCTTCAAATATTACCACACAGCCCCTTGACAAACAGGGGAAGCACTAATTTCAAAACTATAAAGAGCAAAATTTCAAGGGGCACTATTGTAACATAATCTAAATTAAATGTCGAAAACAGAAGGTGGACCGACTCTGATCTCACTGTCAGCGGAAGGCCACTGCCGTAACAAATTTCACCTTGTCCACTCGCTTCGCTCTCGTCACTTTAAATTCACCGTCAAAGCGTTCCCCTCGTTGGTTTCCATCCTTTCAGTTCCCGCCTCTCAACAGCCATGGCGCTTCCATCGGCGATGTCGAGGCGAGTCCTGACATCCTCCGCCGCAGCTTTCCGAGCGCGATCTATGTCCTCCTGGTGGCGCAGCGTTTCGCCTGCCCCCAAGGACCCCATTCTCGGCGTCACCGAAGCTTTTCTCGCAGATTCGAGTCCTGACAAAGTCAACGTTGGAGTGGTAAGTTATTCCAAGCTATGCCACCTTATTACCTCTCCCTGGAAAATCTGGAAAGTTCCTCTATCAGTTTTCTACTATTTTTTTTTCCTGAATTCTTTAAGCAATGATGCAAAGTGTTAATGAATTTGCACTTCTCTTTTTGGTTTCTGAAATTAATGTGGATTTTTGATTGGTAAGGGTGCATACCGCGACGATAATGGGAAGCCTGTGGTGCTTGAGTGCGTCAGAGAAGCAGAGAGGAGGATCGCCGAAAATATGAACATGTGAGTGCATTCCGTCTGTTTTACATAGATTTTTTCCGTGTTTGGATGCTGGGAAAGCGAAATAACATTAGTTTGGATGTAAACAGTAGTTTGGATATTATCGAAATTTAATTTTCATGAATAAAAGATAAATATATAAAATTTAATTTTATAACTTACAATACTTTTCGTTAGTTAGTAAATCAATTTATCGTATCAAATTTTCAAAATTAAAAGATAAATATAAAAAAATTTAAATTTTAAAAGTAATTATTCAGACTCCATTAATTACTAAATAATAATTTAAAAATTCGATCATTTAATAGATAATAAATATCACATTAAGTTTCCATATAATTATATAAGGATAAAACTTCAATATTAAAAAAGTGCATTAATAAATACTAATTTAAAAGTTCGATCATTTAAGAGATAATAAATACCACATTATATTTTGCATATTGGTAAAACTGTCGATAGTAAAAAATACATTAACTATGCTATGTCATTATTATCACTTACATATATTATTTGTTGGCCTTTCTCGTACAATTGTCTTAGGGCTGTTTGGATCCCAAAAAATAATAATTTTTTTTTTTAAATTTTTTTAATTTCATTCTAATCAAAATTTGCCGCAGTTCTCTTTTGCACCAACTTTTGCTTCTTCTTCTTTTTTTTTTTGGCAAACAAATTTATTGTTTGCATTCATCACAGTAACCGATGCAGCTTTTTGCCTGAAACTTAAGTTCTTGGGAATGGACATGTGTACTTGCCGTCCTTTTCCGCTTGCTTTAGCCACTTGCTACAATGGTCCATTATTATTCCCAAAAAAAACAAAAAAAAAAAAAGTACAATGGTCCATTAGCTTCACCTATTTATCCCTCCACTGACCAGTTTGATTCCTCCTCTTTTTATTTTTTTAAGCATATTTCTTCGTTGAGGATACATTTGTTAGTTTATTACAATTATTCAATTTCACTTTTGGGCTAGTGGATCCGGATTCCTTCGTGTTAGTTTGTTTTGATGAAAAATATTTAGACAAATTTATGCAAGTTAAAAAA
>JAVXUM010000004.1:19634609-19651048 GCA_035590655.1 Pouteria glomerata
TAACATTAATTAATTAATACATATTTTTTAAGTTGTGAGTGGTTATTGATAATTAGAATATATTGGTGAAAAAAATTAAAAAGTTTTTCTAAATTTATGGTTTCCGCAACTACCCTATATATATTTCTTATATTATAGTAGACTAGAAGTGGATGCACGTATTGCGGGAAAGAGAAATATTTATAATTTTTTATCTTAATTTTATGCTTTTTTATGTTTTTTAAATTGTTAAAAAATAATTAAAAATAAAAGATATTAAAATATTTATCTTAAATAATAAATAGTAGTATTTAAGTAAATAAAAATAATTAATGAGTACTTTAAGAAAATAAAGAAAAGTAGTGAAAGGTTTATAAAGAAAATAATAAAATACCACGCGGCTAGTTTCACCAAATCTCCAACTACTACACCAATTACCCATAGCGTTGCTCGAAAAGGACGGCACCAATGCATATGGCTTATGTTTATGTATGCCAAAAATTTACGCTCATCGCCTAAAAATCTCTCACTATTTATATGATAGTTAAATTTGCATTAAGAAAAAAAAAAAAAAAAAACAGAAGGAGATGTAGGTAGTGTGAGAGTCGTGCGAATTTTTTAGAACGATCACTGTAGCCGCACTTTTATGTAAGATCTAAAAAGAGTAATATACGTAATTTTACCTTCGGTAGTATAAAATTTTTTTACAAGTAGTTAATTGCGGAGTCATATAGAGGCACTCTCTTCAAGAGGTGTCACAATTGTTTGTACTTTTGATAGATACTAGCTCCACTTAATACCAATAACAGAGAAAAAAACAAGTATATATATTTTAAGATGTTCCCCCAACAGAGACGATGACGGGTATAACAATCTCTACTTAGTTTCGTATCCGTTTAAATATTTATTTATTAATATATATATATATAATATACATAATATATATTTATTTAATATATATAACATTTATAACAATTTCAATATTTATTTTATATATATAATATATAATATATAGTTATTATTATGTTTTCCAGGTAAACAAAAATGGGGATAGAGAATTTGTTACTTTAACAGATATTGGTATGAAAAAAAAAAATTCATCCTTAAAATAAGGATGGGGATAGGGAAGGATAAATAAGGATGGGGAAAAGGAAAAGCCATACCCACTCCATTGACATCCTTAACTCCCCTTAATTTTGAATGTGAAATTATCAAAATATCTTAGTATTTTAATTTTATTAAAAAATTTAAGTTAATAACTCAAATTTTTTTAACATAAAAGAATTTATAAGAACCAAATCCAAATATTTTTTATAAAACAAAATGTATTTTTTTACTATAATATTGAATACTTTTTGTGCATAATATTAGCAAATATAACATATAACATAATAAATTTTATAAATAATAATTATTTTTTTGATAACGAGAGACATTCCTACTAAATATTAAGGCTGTATTTGTTTTTGGGGATGGGATGATGGGGGATAAATATTACCGTAGGGTTCATGAGAATAATATGTGAGATTGGATAAAAGATGGGATTATTTTTTATGTGGGATTATTTTTTTTAGTGTTTGTTTGGTGGGATATAAAGTGGGATAAAAGATGTGATTTGATATGTGATGTGAAAGAAAATAATTTGAAACCTTTAGATCTTGGCGGGAACCAAATCCGGAGGTGGGGGATTAATAATCCCACACCCTCTATCAGATTCGGTATCCTACGAGTGACTACCGTTGGCATCTGAATGGGACTCGGTATCCCGCAAGCCATTTGTGCAGCAAACACTGGACTAGCGTGGCCCCACGGATGGCTTCTCCCATCCGGCCTTGACATCCTTCAAACAAACGAAGCCTAAGTGCTGTTAAAAGGGTAGGTGGAATTATTAAACTGTATAAAATATATTAATCGAATTTTCTCTCTCCCTTAATACAATATCATTGTTCTTTTACTTTTAAATTTGACATAACTCATTATACCGTTCTTGAATACTTGTTGCTAAAAATCTGGAATCCACCTTGGCAAATACTAAACTTGCTATCTCTAAATTTTACCCACACCCTATTATCAAAATGACCAATTATCTGATAAGCTGTTAATATTATTTGGGTGTGGACATTGATGAAATGCACTCAAATTCATATCTGCCGTGATCTTGTTGTTTGAATTGTTATATATATATATATATAAATATAATATAGCGATCGAGTTTAGCGAAAGGCTGAGCTACTTTGGAATAGCAACAAATCTCATCTCATACCTCACCAGAGTGATGCGTCAAGACATTAAAACAGCAGCAAAGAATGTGAACAATTGGTCTGGAGTTACAACTGTGATGCCTTTGCTCGGAGGATTCCTTGCTGATGCCTATACTGGTCGTTTTCCCATGATTTTGCTCTCATCCATCCTTTATTTTATGGTATGTCTCTCTCATCTTTTAACCACAAACATTAGCTATACGTACTTTCATGTATATATATGTAACCAATTTTGAGTTGATACCGCAGTCGCACTTGCTCAGTGATAAAAGAGCATTAACCATTGCCATTCTATCAAAATTTTCTTACATAAAATTGAATGTGACAAGAATCACGTGGACATAATAACTTCTGTAATAAAAAAAAAAAAAATAGTGAGCTCTTTCGTTTAAAATGATTGGACCACGATAAAAAGCTACAAATTTTGATAAATTAGTTTGGTATAAATTTTAGGGTAAATTATATTTTTCACCCTTACACCTTACGCCACATGTCACTTTGGTCTTTATATTTTTAATTCTAATAATCAAGCCCTAAAATTGAATTTTAATTTGTTGCTTCTATTAGTTATTGTTAAGAAACATGACAGGAAATACTATGTATACATTATTTGTGATTGGCATGCAACATTTTTTCCTGTTAAAAGTTGTCAAATTAAAACCTAACTAAAAGTATAGAGAATTTATTATTACAATTAAAAATAGTGAGACCAACATAAAATTTTATATAAAAGGCAAGGTCACTAAGTACAATTTACCACAAAATTTTAATTTCTCATCACTTTGGATAGAATCTTTATTTTAAAATAATCTCTCCTAAACTTTTTATATAGAAGGTAAAGTACAATTTATACTTTCACATTAACTGCGTTGATCATTTTACTTTCAATTATAACAACGAACTATTTATGGTCAAATTTTAATTTGACCCGTATGTCAACAATCGTTAAAGGCCTGCTTGGTAATCATTTTATTTTTAATTTTTAATTTTTATTTTCATTTTTATTAAAAACTAAACATGAAAATTCATTTAGTAAATTTGTTTGCAATTTTTAATTTTTAAAAAAATGAAAATTATTTTTAAAATTATTAACACAGAAAATGTGCTTTCTTAAATTTTTATTTTTTTTACACAATCATAACCATCAACTATCATTGTCTGTTGATTGTCACTAACATTCGACTACCGCCTCCCGCTACCGCCACTACCACCACCCATGTTCGGTCACTGCCAAATATATTATTATTTAATATAAAAATATATTAAATTAATAATATATTATTTCTATTTATATGAAAATATATTAAATTTAATTTAATCAATATTTAATTTAATATAAATTACATATTAAATATATTAATTAACTAAATTATATTAATTATAATTGAATTTAATTAGTTAAATTAATATCAAAATATTTTATTAAACTTTTTTACATAAATAATATAATAAATTATATTTAATATATTTTATTTTTATTGAATTAAATTATTTTTAATAAAAATATAATAAAAAGTTAGTACATTTAATTAAGTTAATTTAAATTAATTAATTATTTAATTCATTTTTATTAAATCATTTTACATAAATAATATAATAAATTATATTTAATATATTTTATTTTTATTAAATTAAATTATTTTTAATGAAAATATAATTAAAATAAGTAAATTTAATTAATCAAAATTAAATTATGATAATTATTTAATTAAATTTAATTCATTAAATTAATATAAAATGATTTAATATAAATTATTTTTAATAAATAATGTAATTAAATTATATTGAATATATTTTATTTTTTTGAGTTAAATTATTTTGAAAAATTAATATAATTAAATCAAATTAATTTAAGTTAATTAAATTAATTTATTTATTTTTGATGAAATATATTTTATTAAATTATTTTTAAAAAATAATTATAATAAATTATGTTTAATATATTTTATTTTTATTGGATTAAATTACTTATTTTTAATAATTAATTTAATTAAAATAAACATATTATTTAAATTTAATTAATTAACAACTATCGTTGCCAAACGCTTTTTTAAGTTTTTGTTTTTTTTTTAACCATGAAAATAAAAACTAAAAATGAAAAGCTGAATACAAAAATTGATAATTAAATATAAAAACTGAATACAAAATCTAAATATTGACAATCTTACCAAATAGACCCTAAGTGATTGAAAAATATAAAAATGCCACATATCGACATGGGCATTAAAAATGAATTAGACAGTTTGGCTAATTTAAAACTTAATTTTAAATATAAGAAATTAATTGTTATAATTAAAAGTAATGACTGTTAAAACTGAAATTTTACTTAAAATTAATGAAATCTTAAAATTATAAGATTTTACGTAAAACTTATAATATGAAAATCTAATCTATATTTGCAGTGCAATTTTTTCATTTAGAGCTTTCAATTTTTATTTTTTTTCTTAAAGAACTTCATTAATAAAAGAAGAGAGCAAAACTCAATATTAAGAAAATGATATACACAAAAAATTTACCCATATCAATAAAAAAATCTCAATAGAGCTACAAAAGGTCTATGTCCGTATTTGTATACTTTTATTCAATTATACAGTTTAAATCTTACGTATTTAGCATGACCTATGGAATTGAAATTAAAATAGTAACTTCATTTTAACTTAATTTTATTGGATTAAAGAACAAAAGATATTAAGATTTAAATTAAAATTTTAACAACCTTGATTGAAAGTAAAAGAGTGAAAAATAATATTAGATATAAACCACAATGATACAAAAGAGTGATTTACCAAAGATTCTGGAAAACTAACTAAGCATGCATGCATGCAATTCTCTCTCAATTTTCCAGGGTCTCTGCCTCTTGACAATGTCTCAATTCATCCCAAGCCTAAAGCCATGCAACGTGGACAACTCTAAATATATGTGCACCCATCCCAGGAAGGTCCATGAAGTGGTTTTCTTTCTCGCAATGTACCTTCTCTCAGTGGGAACCGGAGGGCACAAACCCTGCTTGGAGAGCTTTGGAGCTGACCAGTTTGATGATGATCACGCAGAAGAAAGGAAGCAGAAGATGTCATATTTCAACTGGTGGAACTTTGCTCTCTGTTGCGGACTCTTGATCGGCGTAACGTTGATCGTTTACGTGCAAGATTTCGTTAGCTGGGGTGCTGCAAATCTCATTCTTGCGATCACCATGGCCATCACCATCTTGATCTTTTACTTTGGGAAGTCATTTTACCGATACAGGGCGGCTGAGGGAAGCCCCTTGACACCCATGTTGCAGGTCTTTGTTGCAGCCATAAGAAAAAGAAATCTTTCGTATCCCTCCAGCCCTGCTCTTTTCTATGAAGTTTCAAAGTCACAAGGGAGGCCCCTGTGCCACACAAACAATCTCAGGTAAAGAACCACTGATTCAGCCACCATGGAAATTGAATCCAAAATGGGTGTTTTTCACGTTGGTATGGAACACATACTAGTCAAATTAACACGTCAAAATACGTGATTATCTAACAATATACGTGTCAAAACACTATATGCATGTGCTATACTTATTGTACATTCAAATATCACTATAATATAGCAAGAGGCTAGACTAAGACGCAAAATGTTAGCGTCCCTACATTAGTATACCCGAGTTCGAACATGAAGAGTGATAATCCCCCACTCCCCCCGCGCCGATGGGGCGTATATTGTGCAGATAATTGTTATCTTCAATACATGTATATATGACAAATAATATTTGCACTCTATTAGTTTTTCCCTCACCATCTAACTTTTTTTTTTCCCTTCAGTAAATTAACACTATTGTGGAGTGAAGAAAAAAGGACTGCAAATATCATTCATATGTATATATATATATATGTATTTGTTTGTATTTACATTTAAATAATGAATTAAAATATTGAATTAGAGGGTGAGCCTTAGGTAATAATAAAATTATTTCTTTGCGATCTGGAGATTGTGGATTCAATATTTAAAAATAGGATCTCTAATATGTAAGATTATATACAATACCTCTTCCCAAATCTTGCTTTAAGTAGGAGTCTCGTCATTCATGAGACTATAATTTTCTCGAGTGTTCTCATAATTATCATATTCATATATAACTAATAAAATACATAAAATTAGATATATTGTCACATGTTTGCAATGTCTCTATCTTTATTTTTTTTCTTAAAACACTATATTTCATATCTTCATTCATATTGAACTTTGAGATTAGTTCAATTGATCAAATATTGGGTTTAGTTTGAACACCCTAAATTATCATAATATATATACACATACATATGGCATCCGCATCTCTCTTTGCATCCATGCTTCTTAGCCTATTGTTAATTTTTACAATGATTCCATTGTGTTTAAGTTGTGAACGAGTCACGAGGATGAATACTAGGATCTAAATGAAGAGCAAGCGAGGAAGAATACTAGGACCTAAATGAAGAACAAGCTTGCTAGTTATTAGTATATCAGCTTGTGAATCAATAATTCTAATGGATTTTCTATCTACAGATTTCTTGACAAAGCTGCAATAGCTTTTGGCGATGAGAATTTACTGACAGACGAACAACAAAATCCATGGAGATTAGCGACAGTGACCAAAGTGGAGGAAACGAAGCTTGTGATGAACATGATTCCTATCTGGTTAACTTCACTAGTATTTGGGGTAGAAGTAGCACAATCCTCAACATTCTTCGTCAAACAAAGCAGTACAATGAATCGAAAGATAGGCAACAATTTTGAGATCCCACCTGCCTCTATTCACACATTTTCTGCAATTGGGATGATAATATCTGTCACCACCTATGACAAGATCCTCGTTCCCATACTAAGAAGAAACACTGGCAACGAAAGAGGAATTAAAATCCTCCAGAGGATCGGAATTGGGATGGTATTTTCAGTTCTGGCTATGGTTGTTGCAGCTTTAGTTGAAAGGCAGAGACTAAAAGTCGTCAAGAAAGAGATTGTTAGAGTAGGAAGAAGTGGCCCGCTATCAATGAGTGCTTTCTGGTTAGCTCCTCAGTTCATTGTTCTAGGTTTTGGAGATGGGTTCGCTCTTGTTGGATTGCAAGAGTACTTCTATGGCCAAGTTCCCGACTCAATGAGAAGCTTAGGAATAGCTTTTTATCTCACCGTGATTGGAGTTGGCAACTTCTTAAGCAGTTTGCTGATAACAATTGTGGATCATATCACAGAGAAAGGTGGGTCTAGTTGGTTTAGTAAGGACATGAACAAAAGCCGGTTGGACAATTTCTACTGGTTCTTGGCAGTCCTAAATGGTCTGAATCTTTGCATCTACGTGTTGTTGGCAAAGAGGTACAAGTACAAGAATGTGCGAGCCGGACCTAGAAAATTTGGAGGCTAAGGTAGCATATTTAATGAGACCTAGTTTTTCTTTTACTAAAAGTCTCCTCTCATCCCTCTAGGTTATTGAGCCACAAAATTACTTATTAAACTTTGGTATTCAATGTGTTCTAACATATTATATTGTATGAATATTGTAACTAAACCATTTAACCTATCTTATAATGTAGTTGATCTTAAATAAGATTTTAACAATTTTAATTTTGAAAAACTTCTTTCAACAAATGCAACGGTTACCGATATAATTAATAATGTTATATAAGCAATACATGCATTTAGAAAAGAATTTAATTTTCTGATGTATCTAAAATCTCAATATGAGTATTAATTTTTATTCTTAAAACTTCTTTAACCACTTTTAATTCTGAAAACAAATCATGACCTTAAATATCTAAATGTTCATTGTACTTTAAAAACCTTTCAAGATTAAGACTATTTTTTTAATTCATTATCCTCAAAAGTTTTTAACTTTTTGAAATCAAATAAAAAGCCAAGCATTTTTTCATATGTTACAAATTGTTCAAACCTAGTTTTAATAGAAAAAATAGACTTAACAACTATATACAAAAAAATATTCAATACAAAAATTTACAAAAAATATTCAATACAAAAACATTTTTTAACAGAACGTGTCTTTAATAATCTAAATTTTTGTCAAACTTTTTTTTTTTTTATGAATTTTTTGTTTTTTACAACATATGGGCTCTTGGTCATTTCATTAGCAATTTCTTTAGTCGAGTTCATAGCAAACATAACCATTTTCTTTATAATTTTCCAAATATGCAGTAAATCCATTTAATTGACCTATAGCATTTTTAGTCGAGTTCATAGCAAACATAACCATTTTCTCTATAATTTTCTAAATATGCAGTAAATCCATTTAATTGACCTATAGCATCATTAATATGCATGTTTTTAGATTGCAATGTTTTATTAACTAAATTAATGGCAAATAATATCATACCAAATATCCATGCCTAATAAAAGTTCAAAATTCTCAATCTCACAGGCTGCTAAACTAATAACTTCACTTTTTGTCTTAGAATCTTCACTAGATTCTCTTAATTGAATTAGTACATCTCTTATTTTTGAAGCTTGATATTTCATTACTTCAATACTTTCAATTTGACTTTCCCACTTAATTTAAGACAAAGATTTAACTAACAATTTGTATACGTAAAATTTTTCATCGTTTAGTAGAAGCAACAAAAAATGAATTATTGTTGTACAACTCAAAAAAAAAAAAAAAAATAAGAAGAAGAAGAAGAAATTGCTCGAGGACATTAATTAGCCATATCACATAACACTAAATTTAGACTATGACAACCACATGATGTGTAAAATGTTGTATGATTTATATCTAATAATTTATTTTTTTATACTTTATTGTGTTTTCCTTTCATATTAGATATATTATCATAATCATGTCCCTTAGTATCATTAAGATCAAGTTCATATTTTTTCAAAACATTTACAAGTTCACCAAAAAGTTTTTTTTTTTATGATGCATCTACTTTTAAAAACTCTAAAAAGTATTCTTAAATCTTAAGATAAAAGTCATTTGTTTTTGACTACTTATATCAGAGATACAATTAAGGATAATTGAAAAATATTTTGCTTCTTTAATTTTTTTAATTATTAAGAGCCTAATTTTATGTGATAATAATTCTATCAATTCATTTTATATTTAATGACTCTAAGGTAATGATGTTAAAGTTCACCTTGTTGAATACATCTAACATGTTCTTCCATGATTGAATCAAATTCCGTTATCATTTTAATCAAATTCAAAAAGTTCTCATTATTATTTTCATATATATTTTTTTATTTGTCCCTCGAAATGCAGGTTATTTTTAGTAATATATTTTACTATAGAAATAATTCTTGTCATAACTTTTTTCCAATGTTCCTTTTCTCTATTAATTTGTTCTTGATTGTTTTTATCTATAATTTTATTTTTTTGTAATCTTGTATCTAAATCAACCTAATTGCAGATGTTAGATATATATTCATACCTTGTTTCATGGCTTTAAGCTTAAAACCAAAATTTTTCCAATTATTAATTCCTTCATCAACTAATTGACTTAAACTAGATATTGAACCAAATTACTTATAGCCAAAACAATAGACTCTATTTACATCTTTTAACTATATTAACCATCTTCTTTTGTGTTTTTCTCCATTTGATAATTTTTGCATATAAAATGATGTAAAAAAATGCTTATTATTTTGATATTTAGGAAAATCCAAATTATCATATCTGATAAAACCATTTGCAACTAATAAATCTCCAAACTTGTTATCAATATTTTTCCATTATCTCAAATCATAAATAGTTATTAGAATTGAATTAGAAGTATCATTATGTTCTATATTTTTTTTAACTATCTCAAGTTCAATTGACTTTTCTTTTTGTTCATCATCAAAAGTATTATGAATATCTTCTCCATTATTTTATCTTATTATTTAAATGTATTTTTAATTCATTAGCAACTGATGTTTATTCTTTCGTTTCTTGTTTTATTGAAGATGAAGTGACATTTTTTTTATTGCTAGTGATAAATTTATCAAGAGCTCTATGTTGAGATCTAATTAACTTTTCAATTCTTCTCTTTTCTTCATTTTTTTCAAACCCACTTTGATATTTCCTATTAGACGTCGTATTAAAATAACAAATATAGCCGTAATAAAATAGGGTTTCACAAGTAATTAAGTATAATAACCAAATTCACAAATAATTTTAATTTTCTATAACAACAGTAGTTAAGATAAAAATAAATATAAAAATGTAAACCAAACATAATAGTGTATGCTAGAATACTAAAACTTAAGAGTCAAGTACACGCTATAACTGATCTTTAATTAAACTACAAGGAATTATTTCTACAAAAAGCAAAAAAAAAAATGAACATTAATTGTTAAATTCTGAACAATGTTAAATTAAACAATGTTACATTAATTAAAAAAAATGTAGCAATCAAAGGAGATCAGAAAATTGTCTCCAAATTAACTTGGGAATCCAAAATCTATCATTAACTCCAAAAATTCCCTCCCCCCCCCCCCAAAAAAATATGGCAAAGTGATCAGAAAATTGTCCCCAAATTTATCTATCATTAACTCCAAAAATTCTCTCTCCCCCCCCCCCCCAAAAAAATATGGCAAAGTGATCAGAAAATTGTCCCCAAATTTTCTTTACTAACCTTTAATTGACAGGTCAATGCTCTATGCAATCAACTTGAGGAAGGCAATCCTTTTCGGCTTTTCCCTAATTGAAAAGCTAGCTTCTTGCTAATTTTAATAATTTAATTCCAAAAAAATTGAACAGGAGAAAAACAGTACGGGGGGATAGAGATAGAGAGATAGAGTTTTATGAAAACTAAGTTTCTTTAATGATAAGAATGCAAAAAAAAAAAAAAAAACTGTTAGAGAAGATCAAGTATTGTAAATAGAGTAGAGATTTTTATTTAATAAAAAAGTTGTAGATAGAATAGAGCTATTGTGATGCATTGAGACTATTAAGAGTTGCAGATAAGGTTTCTATTTAAGTAATAAAAAAAAAAAATGAAAACAGATTGCACAGAGATTTTTAATTCATAAATATTGTATGTGTATACACACACGTATACAGGGGTACTTAACAGAATGTGGAGCTTAAGGCAGTTACCTTAATAGCTAGCTGGTATGACCGACTCTGAGAATGTGCAGAGAAGTGCGACTGTGAGAGGGAAGATGGAATCAGGAGCTTGATACTGTTGGGTTTAGTGCATTAATTGCTGTCTTATTGTTATCAACTCACTACGGTATCAAATGTTTCAACACATTTCTGGATCAAGTGTATCTCTCTCTCTCTCTCTCTCTTCAAAGAGCCAGCCAGGAAGTGTATCATTTTATGGAGGAAAATTGCAGCTTTTTCCCTCCCATTACTGTACTTCCCTCAGTTCTCAAATTACGTGAAATTGTTACAAAAATTAGGAAATTCAGAATAACTGTCTTCTTCAGGGTTTTGTCGTGGAATCCACAAATATTACCTAGCAAAATAAAAACTAAACATGAAATGAAGTTCCCCTTACCCTCTGTTTGCCAAGAAAGCCTGTAAGAAGCAGAGCTTTGTGCACCGTCTATCAAACGATTTTGGAATTTGGCAAGTCAGGCAGAGTTCTCAAATGTAGTTAGAATTGGAGAGTACGGCTGCATGAAAGAAGTATTTGGTCAGATGAGTGATCTAAAGTGCATATCAAATCTTCTTCCATGGTATAATTGGTGCAATCAGCACTTCTACAAGAATTCAAGAGCCACTTGAACTATGATTGCAAAATTTATAAATTTAGCTAACAAAATGTTTCACAATTGTCTTTCCAGGAAAAAAAAAAAAAAAAAACACTCGTTGAAGCTGAATCAATCACATCTGTACATCTTAAAAACGCAAAAGCCCAATTGATGGAGATTTTTCATATTTCGTGCTTTCATTTACTAATCTCTTCATCTCAGTAACAGGAGATCCAAAGCTCTATTCTACTTTTATGTTAACAACAAAGCCACAAACAAACTGCAGGTCCAGGAAATGAAACAGGTGCTAGATCCCAAAGCAGCCACTTTAAAATGAGAAGTAAAAGGACACCAGTAAGCCAGCCTCTGGCCGTTGTCATATTAATTGCCGGAGCTGCTGAGTTTCTTTACGAAGTGACTGAACTTCTCTCATAAGCTCAGCTTGGTTTTCCAGGATTGAGCTCATCACGGTTGACATTTCCATCTGTCCATTGATGAAGTGAGTGAAAACTAAGGAAAGAACAAAGGCAAATGAAATAACTTGAATATTAGATTTAGATATATACCTCCTGCATATGAAACTGTCTTAAAATTTCAATATGAAGGTTCCTCATATCTTCATGAATGGACTTCTGAAAGGAAGAGAGAGTTTCTTCAAGAGCGTGCTGAAACAGCTGAAGTGTAAAGGAGTTACCCTGTGTATCAGGTTGAGAAGGAATTTTCTGTAGTTGTGAAACCCCTCCCTGCACAGAATTACAGGTCAATGACCCATTGACTCTAACAAAGAATGATGCTAGCTACAAGAAATCTTTAATGGCTAGTCATCAAGTACATCTTACCACCCTGCACACGCATATGGAATCAATACTCACCACATCAAGTGTGCAAGCCTAGTGCATGCTTTTGCTAAAAGTAAAATGGTGAGAGACCATAATCTAAGCATGGACATCGACTCAAGACATTGACACGATACAACATGTATGCATCGACTCGGCAATTTTCAAACAATGTACGACATGACACAGTAGGGACTCAACAAAGATATATATTTTTTGTCTTACATATTAATGTTTTATTCAAACAAAATACTAACAAAAAATTTTTAAACAAAAAGGTATTTTATATCTTAAAAGTCAACCAAGAAGTCACGTAATGAGTACATTACATCAAAAACAACAATAACTATATTCCATCCCTTAAAAGTTAACAATATACATATATATATAAAATAATTTTCCAATGTGTCCAAAACAAGTCTGCAGCATATCTGAGCTAAGTCTGAACATAAAAGAATCAAACACGGCAAAAGGTGAGTCCAACATGTGTCCGAGTCCCAGGTAAGTTGAACTCGCAAACAGCACCCTTGACAGTGAGTTTGCCTTCTAGACCATGATGAATCAACAATAAAGTTTGCCAAGATCACATTTCCAGTAATAGAACTCCCCAATTGTCAGACGGTGGCACTGGGAAATTGTACAAAAAAGAAATCAGATCAATGCATGAGAGCATTCTTACGTTCATAGACGGAAGGGTCCCAGGTTCAGCAGCAGACAATGTGTCTGACCTTGACAACAAGCTATTCAAAAGTTCTTCCCTTGTTTCAGCTCCTGTTTTCTTTGTTTTTGGCGAAGCCACTGAAAGAGATGTTCCTTCACTGAAGGATGGAGTAGTACCTATCCTCTCAGCATAAGTGGAAAATCTTCGAGGAAGGGTTAATGCTGGCCCCAAAGAATCAAGGTTAGACGGCCCTTTAGTGGCTTTTGTACCTAGAGAAAGAGATGAGGAACTAAAGGGAACAAGCTCTGAGAATCCTGATGAAGTCTCTTGGTTAGAGATGTCCCTGTTGCGCAAATTTGCCAAGCTCAGGCTTGAACTCGTTAGGTAGCTCATACTCATCTGTCTTGTTGACGAAGCAAGATCTTGAGATCCAGAAAACATTGATCCTGACATCAGGCTACCAGATGTCAACATTGAAAATCGAGATGGCATAGTACCTGATTGGCGAAGGTGGGTGAACTTATCAGATAATCTCTCACCACCCCAAGCTTCTGGAGGAGTAATGGATGAGCTGTCACTCTTGATAGATGTAGTAGGATTAGATCCCAACAGTGAAAAAGAGCTGGTGTCTTCCTGCACAAAGTGTGCATACATTAAATGTGTTCAGAAAGAGTGATCCATCCGCACTACGTGCAATGGAACCGCCAATTTTCCTAAAATATAGGACGTATCACCTATGCAGAGGGTGGGTTGCTGAGCTGAATTTCTTTTCACTAAGGTGGCATTTAGTTTGCATTTCTATTTTTGTCTTCTATTATCTATTTTATGCTTTGAAAATCTCAAAACAAGAAAAACAATAAATGCATTTGATTTGACATTTTATGTTTTTCGTGTTTTGAGATTTCCTTGTTTTAGATTAAAAACACTCAAAACAACTTTTTACTATTTTGCATTTCACGTGTAAACCCATTTTCTATTTTCTAAAACATATTTTGAAAGCATAAGTGACCAAATGCGTATTGAGCTATTTTCCTTATTTTCAAACATGCAAAATAGCAAATAAGCTTAAAACAAGTATGCCAAATGACACTTAAATGTGCTTGAAAAGAGCAAAGGCAAACTACCGTCATTAAGTGCAGTAGGACCAGCACTTGTCCAAAAATATGGGGTGTAATGCCTATGTGCATTATAACAAGGAAAAGACTCCCACTTACAAATATCTAATACCACCAAAACATATCTAGTAAAACATAAATTTACAGCAGAAATGTTGAAGGATGTTGTCACATTGCAGTTTGGGTCTTGAATTGAATTAGGTCATATATTATTGACATCATCCATGCAAAAGAATATATGTACCATGAGCCAATTTTGTTTACAATAGAAACTTCCTCAACCACACATAGCCAGGTTTTATTCATGATATGAATATTTTCTTTACAAATTGAAATTTATACACACTTTGTACATATAGTTTGCTTACATTGTTTCAGCGAAAGCATTGCCAGAGACAGATAAGTAAATAAATGTTGTGAGAATGTTTTGTTTTTAAGTTAAAATTAACCAATTATTCAGGCATCCCTTATATGAACACCTACTTTCCTTGCCCACTATGAAGATAAAGTTGAACACATCTGGTTTTGGGTGTTATTTTCTTGTTTGTATAATAAATTGTAATTTTCCATGTCCTCATGTGTTTCTTATTCAAGATTAGAAAAAAGTACAAACATTTAAAGAGTTAACAAAACAATAAGGAAATTCTTTTTGGTAAGTATTTCCTTTTTTTTTTTTTTTTTGGTAACAATAAGGAAAAGTCCTTAACCTAGATTATTATCTATCTGATTTATTCATGAAAAGCCAATTTCTCATCCATGCGAGGATGCTGACAGAAGTGGAAGGAAAGATGAAATATATGTTAGGATTAATTATACTGACACCCCTTCAACTATACCTCATTTTTAATTTACCTCATCATCTATTAACCCTAACACTTTGATTCCCTCATCTATTTAAAAAAGATTTCATTTGGAAACCGTTAAAAAGTCCGTTAACTTTTATAGTGTTTATTACACAAACACCCCTTCAACTATGTCCCATTTTCAATTTACCTCATTCATCTATTAACCCTAACACTTTGACCCCCTCACTTATTTAAATTAAATAAATCGAATTTTTTCTTATCCCATCCAAAAAAACTTGACCCGAAAGCAAAAATAAATTATATATTTTTTTTTTATTTTTTGTTTTTGATATAAAGAATCTGGGTGAGCAGAAATGAATGAAAATAAAAAAAAAAAATCAAATCAAACCTAATAATTTTGGGTTTTTAATCTTACAACAATTTCATTTGATTTAGTTTTTTTTTAATTTAAATTTAGATTAAAATTTTAAACCAAATTTTGAGGATATATTTTCTATTATTTATTATTAAAATTAAATATATATAATAAATATAAAATAAGAAATAAAAATATCTATTATTAAGATTCGAGAATTGATTTGGTTGGATTTTTTTATCAAAATTAGATTTGGGTCGGTTTTTTTTGGATGGTATAAGAAAACATTGGATTTATTTATTTATAACAGGAAATCTCAAATGCTTTATTTGGCCTAACCATGTAAATCTCTAGTCATAAGTTTCAAATTTAAATACATGTGAGTAATAATCACATTAAAAATAGATTGAAATAATTAAGGAATAATAAATCAATAAAGGTTAAAGATTATCTAACCTAACCTATGCATATCTCTAGTTATAAGTTTCAAATTTGAATAAATGTGAGTAATAATCGCATTAGAAATAAATTGAGATAATTAAGGACTAATAAACAATTAAAAAGTTAAAAGATTTTTTTAATGGTTTTCAAACGGAACCCCTTTCAAATAGATGAAGGAGTCAAAATGTTATGGTTAATAGATAAAGGGAGTAAATTAAAAATGAGGTATAATTAAAGGGGTGTCAGTGTAATTAACCTATAAAAGTTAATAAACTTTTTTAACGGTTTCCAAACAGAACCCTTTTAAATAGATGAGAGGGTCAAAGTGTTAGAGTTAATAGATGAAGGGGATAAATTG
>JAVXUM010000004.1:19658508-19672181 GCA_035590655.1 Pouteria glomerata
TTGATGATCTGAATAGTGGTTACAAGCTGTGAAAACTTGGGGGCTAGCTCTGATAGTTCGTGTCGTGTTTGCATGTTATGAATGTTTAACACTCACTCCCTGGGTCTCCGGATCCGGGGCGTGACAGTAGGTGGCACATTCGAAGCCAGAGGTAGTCATCTCAAACTGAGTTAGGTTTGTGACTAATGTTTATTCTAGCAAAGTAGACCATTTTCTTATGCTTCTATTTAATTTTCTTGCTAAGTTGTGGGCTTTGGTTGAGACTTAAATATTGTGCATCATATTTTATGTTCTGCTCCACATGGCTGACTGCCAGATCATGCTATGATTGTGTTTGTGACTGTATAGCCAGCCAAAACTTTATGTATTCAGTTGTTTATTATGTCACGGTGGCATTATTTATTTACGTAGTTGTATTATGGTAAGATGGGAATGACGGACATATTACTGGTCAAGACAATGACATTGGTCACATCTATATCGTACTCATTTGAGTGGACTTTTGACTTGTAATCACTAGCCCCCATTCAATGTGACTATACCATGATTACATTTTGCTTATTATCTATGATAATCTAGGTCTCATTTTCCCATATTGTATAATGTGTAAATATGGCACCGTTTGATGTGCTAAAAAACAAAAAAAAAATCTAAATATCTCTAAAAACTTCTAAAAATCTTTAAAACTCTAACACATTTTGTCCACCTCGTACTTCGTGAAATCTTTATAAATTTCTATATATATCTAAATATCCCAACAATTTTTTACAAATCCCAATTTTTTTTACAAATTCCAATAACTTTTTCACAAACCCCAATAACTTTTCAACAAATTTCAAAAAATCTGATATAAATCCATGGGAATGGACCAAAAAAATCATTCCCACGATTTCTCTCTCTAACTTTTTCACACAAAAGTCAAAAAGTTCAACAACTTTCACAAAACTTCTAACATAAATCCATGAAAACGGATCAAAAAAACTTCTCCTAAGGTTTCTTTCTCCAACTTTTTACCGCAAAAGTCCAAAAATTATATTATTCATCTCCAAAAAACGTGATTTGGGTTTGAAATATCAAATGCCAAAAGGTATCCCAAACCACATTTTTTCTTATTTTTTCTTAATTTTTACCACTCCAAACGCTACCTAATTAAAAATAGAATAACCCAATGCACAAGGTGAGATTAAAAATAGAGTAACCGGATGCACAAGACTCTCATATTGCAGCGTTTGAGAAGGATCAGATGTAAGCAAGTTATCTCAACTATGAATTATCTGCAATATAAGACGAGGATTAATCTTGTAAGGCTCATCCTTATCATCGGGTTAGCCACCAATGGTTTGAGCCATCATGGGTGCCCCGGGTCCAAGTCCATAACCTAGCCCAATATCCTACAATGTTGTATGGTGGGTTTTTTATAGGTCAACTCCATGGTGATTATCTTAATTTGTGTCAGCAGTGTTATTGAGAATTTATATGTTGTCCTTAGTAACTATAATTATGGATATGAGATTCAAAAGTTTCTATTTTGAAGTCCTATTACAATTCAAGGGCCACTGTTGGATCATGGGGACCACCTTAGAAGCTCAAGCTGACAAGCATGACAATGTGGATCCTTGTATGAGCACAGGCACTTATTGCAGATCATGACTCCAATATTGAATCAATTTTTTTTTTTTTTTGGTTCAATATCCTTCCACGAAGTTTCAATGTGGCATTTTGTGTACTTTCAAACATCTTAAATACAAAATGTTTGTTTACACAATTTTCTAGCAATCCAATTATTTCAACATGACAGTTCTCATAGAAAAAATTCGTGGATGAAAGCAAAACGAAAGTGGCAAATGATAAACAATTCCCATGCTTCAACAAAAACTGATTTATCAAGATAACATAGCATTGGATAAGGAAATTAATATCAATAAGGAATCATTACTTGTTTAATACAAACTGAGGCAGACAAAAAAAATCCCTCCAATTATTTTATTGGACATGCTTATTCCAAAAGCAAGCCATGCTTTAATTAGGTATACTCCATAATTCACTAGAACACGGCCTGCATTGGCAAAAGAAAGGCACACTTTAGCAATAGCCGCTTTCTATTTTATTTTTAGACAAGTGGAACAATAGAAATTAACATTGGCTGGAGCAACAATCACCATGTCATTATTGAGCTCGTCTTCATCTTAATTACCCTTAAGGAAAAGCCACTTTTTACAAATTTTATAAACACACCCATAGCTACAAATAAGAGATCCAAATATCTTCTCAATCATAAGTCAATACAGCTACGATGCAAAATTTACAAAATTAACTTTTAACAAATCCCACCCAAGTTTTATCCATTAAAAGCTAAAAATCACCTCAATATTGTCACCGCTGTCCGTGCCGGCCACTGGAATGGTCCCCATGCTCTGCCCATTTTTTTTCCACAAGGAAATCTTCTTATCGTCTCCTGCACTGGCCACGACCAAATCTGCAACAGGCACCCCAAATTTACCGTCAAATGAACATCAACATCCAAACCGAACCCATTTTCATGAATTCAAAATTAAAATATTAAATAATCAAACCAAGCGATGTGCGAGACTCACTGGTGTGGTTCCATTTGACCGAATTGACTTGGGAACCTGGCGAAGGCGTGTAGCACAACGTGCAAGGATCACCAGAATCGACGGAGACATCGAAGAGCTTCACAGTGTCGCCGCCAGCAGCCGCCAACAGCGCCGCAGATGGATCCCCCAGGTTCATGGTCTCTTCCCTTACTGCTGTGGCAGCAGTTTCCTGCTACTGCAGTTCCCCCGCTCCGGATATGAAAGAGAAAGGGGAGAGATTTCAGTTACGGCAATATATCTGGCTGAATCGAGGAAAATCGAATTCTCGGTTGGAACATCGAAATCGTGAGATTTGCGAAGTTGAATTTGGGAAATTTTAAAAAGGCGAAAAAAGAATTAAGAAAGCGGAAAGTCATTTCATTTCACTTCTGCTTTTCGGATGCTTGAAGGGAAATTGAAACCCACCCGTTTTAGAAAGAGAAAGAGAAACGGGACCGAAATTTAAAAAGAGATGCGGGCGCTCTTACTATGAACCTAATTAAGAATATCATTGGAATTTGAAAGTATAAAATGCATATAAATCACATCACGGGATACTTTGTTATGTTAAATTATAACATCGCATCACATCACAGGTGTGTACTAATAATTATTTATTTAAAAAAAATTATTATGAAGGTGTGTGGAAGAAAAAAAATTTTACAAAAAGTATAATCAAGGTACAATTAATTTAATATAAAGGTGATATGTATTAAAATTTAATTAATAAAAATATAAAAAGTAATTAAAATTTAATAAAATTTGGTAAAAATTGATCGTCCAAACAATGCTTATAAATATATTTAAAGTGATAAAAAAGATAAAGTGAAGTAAGTTATGCATTCATAATTTGTATGGTGAAATAAAAACTAAATAATTTTAAAAAATTTTAATATTTTTTGACAAATTAAACAAAATTTATATATGATAGTTACAAAAAAAAATTAATCTCAATTCAAAAATACATGTAAAATGATTATTTTCAATATTAAAATTATCAATCCATATAGAAAAACTAGTCAATAACTTGTGACTATGGCACTCATCAATTGAAATTAAATGTGCACGCATTTTTGTACCCTCTTTTTCTTTCTACTCGGGCAACGTAATACTGAGAAGCAAAATTTTTATATTTCTTAATATAACTCTTCAGATATTATCATTAAATTCAATTCAATGGTTTATAAAAATATGAACTAACCAAAGACGGAATTTTGAAGAAAAATTTTGAATTGTAAAATATATCAGTCATTCATTGAATGATAAAACTCAATCTCAACTTTTGAATTTTAGTTTTTAAGAATAATATTTTTAAAATGTGTTGTATTTTATTATATATATGTAGTTAATCTTTTCGATTTAAATTTAAAATTAGAACTTACAAAAAAAATCATTCTGCAATAACTAATTTTATTAAAATATTTGTAAAAATAAAAAAAATAGAATGATAATCAAATAAATTTTAATTAGTTTTATAAAAATAACCTAAATAAAAATTATTATTATTATTATTAAAAAAATGTGCTTTATAAAATAAACCAAATATAATCAACATAATTAATTTAAATTTAAAATTTAAATTTAAAAAAATAACTACTCCTACGTTTAATTAACATTCAATATTTTTTTTTACTTTTAAATTTTAAAAATACTAAGAGTTGTCATTATAAGAAAAATAACTTAATTATTATTTAAATTTTTTTGTTTATGTTTTTAAATCAATTTATTTTTATTTGTATTTTTAATTTGAGTACTAATATAATTGAAACACATAAATCTAACAACTATATTAAAATTTTAAGCAAATGGGTCTTATTTTGAAATTCATGAACAAATAAATTCATCTTTAAAACCCATTTTCAGAACCCATGAATTTTTACATTTATTAAAATTGCATGTCACAATTCTAATGCTTTTATAGATAAAAAAAAATAAGTGAAATTGTAGTATTTTAGCGATGTGGGACAAAAAAAAATTTTGAAAAAAAATATTAGTTTGTAAAATATCTAAACTATTCATTGGAACAAAAAACTCAATTTCAGCTGTTGAATCTTAGTTTGTGATAGGGATATTTTTAAAAACCATCATATTTTATTATATAGATTATTCGATTAAAGGATTATGAATAGTAAAATTGTAGTATTTTAGCGATGTGGGCCAAAAAAAAATTTTAGAGAAAATATTAGTTTGTAAAATATCTCAGTTATTCATTGAAATATAAACTCAATTTCAGCTGTTGAATCTTAATTTGTGATAAGAATATTTTCAAAAATCATCCTATTTTATTATATAGATTTTTCAATTAACTTTGACAATTATCTTAAGGCTTAGTTTGGGAAGGAAAAAAAATTAATTTTTTTTATATTTGAAAAGGGAAAAAAGTTAACTTTTCAATAACTAACTTTTTTTTAAGGTTTAATTTGACAGTTTTACCCTTTATAGTTTAAAAGAAATTTAAAGTGTAAGAAGGTAAATTTAGTCATATTAGAAAAAGAAAAAAGAAAAATTAAATAACTAATAATTGAGTAATTGGATTGCCAAATGAAACCTAAGTTTAATTGGAGTAACTGTGGTGATTGGTGGGTATTGAATTGACAAATAAGTACTCATTGCTATTAATTGTGGTGATTAGAGGGTATTGTAAGCATACAATTAATTATATCCATGCCATTATGTAAAGCAAACGTTAATGGCCAGTGGCCAGACTTTAACTTTTATTTAGAATAGTCTTTTTTCATACTCTTATAATATTCATAAATTTTCTATAATTACCTATAACTTCAGTAATTTTGAAAATAAAATTTTTATAACAAGCACGTAATTAAATAATTTAATCCATTTATATTTTTTTCTTTAATTCAATGATCTCTAACTATCCAATATTTCTGTATTTTTTTTTTTTTTTTTTTTGGTTTTCTTTAAATACCCTTAATTAGTAATACTTACTTAACTACTTATTTTTCTTTTATTTTACCATTTGAGGCACTATTGCCAATTTCTTTAACAATTTTATATTAATTAAAATAAAAAATTAACAAAAATCACATGCATAATTTTTGCCTGCTTCTAGTACTGCAATACTGAAGCATGATATTTCACATCCTTAACTACTCATTTTTTTAACATTCGAGTCACTTTAATCAACCAACCCAGTCCAATTATAGCTTAAATATTCCTTTTATATTTTAATAATAGTGCACAAATAATGTTAAACAATAAAAATTAATACATAAATATTAATGGTATATTCCATAATATGCTTTATATTTATATAATTTGTATTGTTTTGAAGTTAAGCAATACAATGATGAGACTCTAGACATGTAGAATTGGAGAGCACTAACCAGTCCCTAGAGGTGAAAATGAACATAATTGAGCCAAATTTTAATTTACCCGAGCTCAAATCTAACTATTTATATCAAGCTCAAACTCGGTTTAAATTTTTATATAAGCTCAAAATCTACTCGTAAATAACTTGAATAAACCAAAATAATATTTTAGTCTAAAATATAATAAATATAATATTATTAAAATATTATTATATATCTATCTATTAGTCTATCTATCCGACTCGCAAACTTTCAAGCCAACCTTTTCTAGTCTTAAGCTAAAGATCGAATCTAAACGAGTCACAATTTAAACTTGATTCGAATCCGCTTTAAATCTGGACAATACTCAAGCCAAACTTTTTTTTGGAGCAAACTCGAATAGTTAGCAAATGACTCAGATTTGTTTTTAGCCCTTTCGGTCCCCTTACACATGTTCCAATTAAGTTAAGATCAAAACCAGGAGAAGAGAACCATGAGAGGGAAGATATAGCTACTGACTCAATTGGAGCACGTGTGGTGGGAAGGAAGCCTTTCTCCAGGTTAACGGGTGGCAAAGGCCTAATGCGACTCGATTATTGCAAAACATGCTGAACACATCTCTTTCAGTTCAACATCATAGGACCTGCCCACAAAAGAAGGTTCCAATGATGGGCACCAAATCAACCACCCCACATTAAGAGAGAGCACCTCTTATAGAGCAAAACATTAGCCAATCCAAACGGTCAAATGATCACTAACCAATCCAAACAGTCAAATGATCAATCATTTGCATAACCTACAGAAATACGAGGCATGACCTAATGTCTGGTAAGAGTTACATATGTGGAGACAGATATTTTTTGGTACCCATATTCCCAAACAACAGCTGTTGTTCCCACACATGATATTTACATGTTTTTTAATTTTGCCATTAATGGGGGCAAAAAGAAAAAAAAAAAAAAAAACAAGAGATTAGTTGAGCGAGAGTGAAAGTGGAATGATAATTAAATACTTGGGCATGCCGAGCCCCAAAACGTTTGCCCCTAGCCTCGAGTTTCAATCTCCACCCAATTAAATTCAATCAACGGGGTTGTAATCCGCATGAAGCAAAGCAAGCACCAATCCTGCCATGTAGGTCGGAAATTCTGGGGCAACTCGTATTCGCCACTTCTCCCTGCAAAAACAGCCAGGGCAGAGTTAAAAAGGGAGTTTTAACAACAGTGGCTGGCATGTGAGCTTGAATTTTTCTTTTTTTTTATTTTTATTTATTTATTTATTTTGATAGGTAGTGAATTTAGATTTACTAAAAAAAAACTCACTCAAAACAAAGGGGTCACAAAAAAGGGGTCAGATAATCCAGCAGCAAAAGGTTAAAAAGAAAAAACGGTGATGAAAGCACTAGTTACAAACTTTTACACATGGCCACACACTCTTCATCTTAACATGATTAAGGTAGGATGTAAGCCACTTAACAAGTCTAAGAACAAGATCAAACTCACTTTGTTTGACAAATGAATAAACCACATGCATCAAAACCAAATCCAAAGGATGCAACGTTCATAAATAAATCAGTTAGACTATAAACACGAACTGTCAGATAACTGTCGAAAGTAAAAACTGAATTGCACTAATTTCTCATTAAACCAATCCAACAACAGGAAAAAAGAGATTCACAGCAGAAGGATAAATCCTGGTCAAGTTCTAATTTCTTACACAACATGAGCAATTGGCATAGTTCCAATCTTCCTCTAACCATTGAACTATATTTGACATGTTATATTTATGGGCATTATACTAAAAACAAGCCCCTAGTTAACTTTTCCTTCAACTTGTCTTGGAAAGAAATTCCAATTGAACACAATATTAATGCACATTCATCACAAGGAATTACCTAGATTATGGTTGGTACAAAGCAGTGGATGAACATGTTTAACAGACACCACCTGAGCATACCACAACCACGATTTATGCAGGAATATTAGACCACCTAAAAAAAATGCATATTGAAGAGATAAAACAAAAACTTACGCCGGACAATTTAGGAAGGTGAGTAACCATGTCATATCTGTGTCAAAAACCGAAACTCGTTGGACACTCCCAAGCACGTGTTAGCTATGAAGCACGGATATAGATATGGAAGCGCATACAGATACGGAATACAGTAATTTCCAAAAAAGGAGGATACAAACATGGCGAAGATATGACAAAAAAAAAAAAAAGAAAATAAAATATATTTTTTATTTAAAATATTTTTGAAGATAACATCTATAATGTTACCAAAAATTATATAAATAACAATTATATAGCATGAAAAATATCATTCAATCCATAAATTAACAAAATAGGTATTATATATTAAGTTATATTTTAATTATTTACAGTTTGACCCCTAATTAAATTTTATCATATCAATTTTACACTAAGTAAAATTTGAAATATTATATTTGAACCCCTGCCATATCTCTAAAGTATCCTTCCTGTATTCCAACCGTATCATAACTGCATCCTACGCAAAATTAAAAATAAAAAAACAAGATACGCCACGTGACATACCGGATATGTATTCGATCGTATCCACGTATCCAAATAACCAATACGAGTACGACATCTAATTTGAAATATCAATAATTCATAGTGTGTTAGACACTCATATAAATGTTTACTTTTTTTTTAGGGAAAAAAAAAGCATTAGAACTGTACACTCTTCGAAAACTTAGGAGAAAAACCTGTCTTCATTTATATAAAGATGAAACAAAAAATCAAAATATCATTTTTTTTCCCTACAAAACAGTCAAAAATTTGTAAGAGACCACAAAAAAAAACCAGTGGAATAATATTCTAATATTTCCATCAAAATGCAGTATAACGCACAAAAAATACAGCATAATATGACAAAATAAGAAATTGCAGAATTATTTTATGAATAAGCTATTGTATATAATTAGATGGATTTCAATAAATACATAACATTTCTAGATATTTAATAATTTTGTGCCTCTCATTATCAAACAAAAATTTTTCTGTTTTTATGCTAACCAAAACACCTAACCAAGAAGGTTTAATCCTTTCACAAACATGGTTTAATTTTAAAGAAAAAAATGAAATTAATAATAAGGTAAAAACAACATTAATTTTATCCATTAAACCTTCTTCTTTTTTTTTCAATTTAGGAAGTTTAAAACTCAAAACTTTCAATTTTAAATATTTAAAACAAATATAAATAAATAAAACAAATAAATAATTGTTTTTCATGCACTCGTATAACAGTATATATAACCTTTAACATGTCCCTAACATGTCGTACCTTGATAATTTTTTGAATTAGTGTAACCATTACCCATTTGTCATATCCTAGTCTCATAACAATATCCATGCTTTTTAGCTATGTAGCGAAAAGAGTGTATGGAATATGGGCACAAAATGATATAATATGCTTAAAATGTAATTCTCAAAAAAAAAAATGAATGAACATAAAAACACAATGTACCATGTTAGTATATTTATATCTTATTGCATATTATTATAATTATTCCTTTGTATTAAAACTCAAGATGTTAGAGGCAGCTTAACGTTATTAACTTCATAATGTTAGAAATTGTCCATTGCATACTCCATTCAATGTTTAACATGCAAACTATATGTGAGTATGTGTTAATATTGTTTACAATTGTCTCGAATTGGAGGGCATGAATTGAATCCCCAATAAAACAAAAAAATGTCCCTCTTAAAAGATTCATTGCACAAGTTTCTTTACGGAGTGTCCCGAGAAATGCCATTGAAATTTTCTCAAATTGTGAAAGGTTTATATTTCAAAGCAGGACAGCTTTAAGAAGTATAAAACATGCTTATAGGAGTTACCAAGTATTGGCGTATAACATGCTTCAAGCAAGAACACAACTCCCTAAAACAGTCCGTGACACTTAGATAAGAAACCTTTCATTACCTACTTACGTTCGTAAAGGCCATTGATCTTCTTATAAAGGTAGCTAAAAAAAATAGTACATCATGGTGGACAATGTTAAAACTTAACCCACCCTACCCCCCAATGTTAAAACTTCCTGAACTTCTCCACTTCAATTTCTCAACTTCTAGATTCAAAAAGTAAATGTCCAACCCCCACAGCCCAAATAAAAAGAGAAAGGTTTCCTTTTCACACCCAATTTCTCTCCCAAATATCCCCTTGACATACACTTGAAACTGATATTCAAACAGAGATGCTGACTCCTTAAGATCAACCATCCTCGTGATAGCCGGAACAAGACATATTCAATCCAACCAAACCAAACCAAACCAAACCAAGCCAAACCTTTTTCGACTAGGTGGGGTCAGCACATATTCATATACACAGAAGGTCATTTACTTTAAAGTATGTTTCTCTTTCTTTTGAGGTGATTCAAAGTTCAAACAAGAGAATTTCAATTTGTTTCACCGCTACACTTAAAAACTATGGCTGTTCTCCATCTCATTTGAAATCTGTGAGATTGAGAAAAAGTGTCACCTAAGAAGCACCAAGGTACTCTAAGTCAGTCTTTGGTCAGAAGATTTGCACTTAAACTTAGTACTACGGAGATGAAATTTATAGAGACGGTTGGATTGAATGAACGATTAGATATTTTGTAATGAAAAAAATATTGTAAATGGTGGGCAAGTGGTTGATGAGGTCCATGTCTAGATATGTGCCTAAGCTCTGTGTATTACATTGGTATCTGAGATCATTGGTTCCTTTGAAAGAAATTTTTGTTTTATATAAACTAAGCAAAAATTAAATATGAATAGGAGAAAACAAGCATTCAAGGGCATCAAACGAGAAACTAAAACATCCAAATTTCAATATAAAAAAATGCATGGCTTCATATGAGATTATGATGTGAATCCAAGAAATAAATTAAGCAAAGATAAGAAGAAATAGCCAAGGAGAAGAAATATCTGGAGAGATAGAGAAAGAGAAGAACACCACGAGGTAAGGAGGAAAACAACTCACAGAATTTTTAATCAAATATTCAACCATTTCTTATTTAACAGCACGCCTTTATATAGGGAAAGCTAGGTAATTTAGAAGTCATTTTGAACAGACCAAGAGACTATCCTAGAACAACTACAATTATAAATGAAATACACTGCATGTAGAAGGCTCATCGATAAACAAACATAAATGAAGCACAATGTATGTAAATGACGCATGCAACTCTTCAAATAAAAAATATAAAAACAAACCAAAAGACACATCCTAGGGAAGAAGACACATCCTAGGGAAGACCAAGAGACAAAATAAGGGCAACGTATTATTCAGGGGAAATGAATTTACTAATTGCTTGATGCCCCATCAATTCACCTAGGGTGGAAGAAAATCGACCATGTGGAGTGGCCAAAATAGGTTGTAGCAATCAATCACCCAACCATAAACTAAGTGTCTGTGCAACCTTCTTACAATGATGATAGACGCGCGTGAGTGGAGGTTTAAAGGTGGTGTCCCCACCATCTCTCCCGGGGTGGGAAGAACTCGAGCCGGGCAAGAGATCGAACTGGCTTTGATAAACTCCAATAGATCCAGATCAACCTGTTGCAGTGTAGTAAGGGAGGTCAAGGAAGAATCAGAATCTGGTCTGCCAACCCAGCAGACCAAGTAATGCTGAACCATCCCCTCCTTAGTGAAAACAATTTGATCACCTAAAATAGCATCAATCTTACCTGTATGTGTCGGGTTAGAAGGTGGTGGTGGTGGTTTAGTGATCAGAGGAGATTCATTATCAGATTAAAGTGAAGGGGAAAAAGGGTTAACTGGGGGAATTAAATGTCCAGAAAAAGCAACTAAATCCTAGTGGAGCTAGAACCAAACTCCAGAGGTATATCAATGATATAAGCATTAGGACCAGCTTGCTTTAAATTTTAAATGAATCAGCACTCCGAGATTGCAATTTCAAAGCGGTGCCAGAGCAGCACCATACCGGGCAAATCCAAACCATCACAAAATCTCCAACTTTAAATTCCACATGCCGCTTACGGACATCAGCACAAAGTTTGCAAGAGGCATTACTAGCTTCCAATTGTTTATTGATCTCACAATGTAAATCATACAAGTGTTGGGCAAATGCCTCAGCAGTCACTGACACACAAGTATGGGGAGACATAGGAATAAAGTCTAAAGGCTTCCTAGGTTTACATTCATGCACAAACTCAAATGGACTTATATCTAAAGACCTATTCATGGAGCTGTTGTAGGCAAGTTGAGCAGTGGGTAGAATCAAATCCCAATTTCTAAGGTTCTCCTGTTCTAGGCACCTCAACAAGTTTCCAAGACTGTGATTGACAATCTCAGCTTGCCCATCAATTTAGGGATAGTAGGCAGCAGAAAATTTGAGCTTTTAGTACCAACTAAGGACCATAGAGTTCGCCAAAAATGGCGAGTAAAATGAACATCCCGATCAAACACAATAGTCATAGGGAGGCCATACAACTTAACAATCTCATCAAAATAAAGCTTAGCAACTTTAGAAACATAAGAGGTCTTACTACAAGGTACGAAGTGAGCCATTTAAGAAAAAAGGTCTACAACAACGAAGATGAAGTCATGTTTCTTGGGAGTCCTAAGGAGTCCTAACACAAAATCCACGCTAACATCTTGACATGGACAATTGGGAACTAGAAGGCCAGAGTTTTGTTTCTTTTGTTTGGCCAAATGGCACTTTCAGCACAGGCTATCTTAGCCACACCCCATTTTAGACTCGGCCAATAGAATTGGCACTCAATTTCTCAAAAGTTTAATGGCATCTAAAATGCACAGAGAGACCTCTAACATGGTTCTCCCAAATGATGAAATCCTTCACAAAAGTCTTTGGGATGCAAAGTGTTTTAGCTCAGAATCGATAACCATCCTGAAGACGGAAACCAACAGTTGAACAAAGACCTCTTTAAAGTTGGGACAAGACTTATACTCTTCTTTGAGTCACCCAAACCCAATGACCTTAACGCAGATAACAGACAATAAAGAGATTCGTATGCTTAAAGCATCAGTGGCCTGATTCTCAACACCCCTGCAATGTTTGAGGACAAACCTATAAGCTTGGATATATTCCAATGACCATGCCAGAAGTTGAGCTTTTTTCTAAGAATTAAGGTATCGAAGAGTTTCATGGTCAAAATATAGGACAAATTCCTAAGGAAGCAAATACCGACGCCAATGCGGCAAGGCTTGGATAATAGCATAGAACTCCTTATCAAAGGTAGAATACCTTTGTTTGGAGTCGTTCAACTTCTCACTAAAGTAGGAAATGGGATAACGATCCTGACTAAGAACTGCACCAATGCCTAAGTCTGATGCATCACACTTGACTTCGAAGATTTTAAAAAAGTCAAGAAGGTGCATAACAGGTGCTTTGGTCATTTTCTTTTTTCACATTTGCAAAAGCCCTAGAAGCTTCAACAGACCAAAGAAACTCTCCTCATGCATTCAGTCACAAGAGCCATAAGGATGCTAAAACCCCTAATGAAACGACACTAGAAAGTCACTATCTCATGAAAACTCCTAACTTCATGGATAGATTAAAGTTCAGGCCACTCTACAATTGCTTGTACTTTCTGAGGGTTAGGAGAAACACCCTCAAAGGAGACGAATCCAAGAAAGGAATCCTTGTCCACAAAGAAGGCGCATTTGCTCAAAATGGTGTATAGGCTTTCTTTGCAGAGGGTAAAACACACTTGCAATAGATGGTCAGAATGTTTCCCTGGGGTTTTGCTATACACAAGAATGTCATCGAAGTAGACGACTAAGAAC
>JAVXUM010000004.1:19713834-19724345 GCA_035590655.1 Pouteria glomerata
AAAAACAAAAATCAAACCAAATGCCACCTAAAACATTTCAATAGTCTCTTACCAAAAAAAGTACATAATTTGGATATATATTTACTGAAAACAAAGATCTAAATTATTTGGAGTTTCTAATATTTTAAGGATTTTAAAACGGAAAAGGGTATTTTTTGAAACTTTAGGTGCAATTTGTGCATTACGTGAAAAAATTATTGAGTTGTTAGAAGAAAACATCGGATGTATGAATTAACTGAACTATATAAAAAAAAAATAAAGCTGCGAATAGCAATACTTTTTTTTGTAACCTAGTCTATTTTACTTTTAAATTCTTTGTTTAGCTGAAATTTTTGTAACCTAACCCACTTCATCTGTAAATCCTTTTTTCAGCCTAGATAAACTGCAAATATTTGAATCCACCCCTATTCATACATCAAGCTCCTCGATTGGATTCTGTTTATTTACATGCTCAATAACAATAAGAGATGCTCTTCCGCGATATAATACTATCCAACCAGCTCTTCCATGCATGATGACAGACATCGTATGGGAAAGTTTCAACTCTTTTTCTTGAAACCAATTTCTCAGCAGTACCCTCTTGTTTGTGTTTGAAAATTATGCAGGCTTCCGTAACCTCAATCCCCAGGTAGAAGAGGGAATCTGTCAATTTCTTTCATACAGTTGGCTTGAGTCGGAGACAAAGCTTGGATTCAGAAGTATGCCATCCGCATCATCAACTTCTTCTTCATCCTCATCGTCATCTTCATCTAGGAAAGGAGGGAAGTCTGATATTGAGAAGAAGCTGGGAGATTTTTGCATGCATCAGATTGTGAATGATGCTTCTCCGGCATACGGTGGAGGATACAAGGCTGCTAATGCAGCTGTGAGTAGGTACGGTTTACGTTATACCCTGGAACACATTCGCATGACTGGAACTTTTCCCATGTAATTTGGGCCATTCCTTCGGTGGGTCCCACTGTAGGAGCTCACTCTCAGGTTTGAGTTCGTTGGGGCCCTCTTCTATTTATAAGGAAGTTCTGCTGCTTTACGGCTGGAGATGGTACGAGTAGGTTCTGAGAAGCATTAGTTGATTAATAGCCCCACCCAGTTTCTGTGGGATATTTTGGAGTACATGAATAAAATGATTTGATAAAATAATGGCCAGTGTATGTCTACATACTCCGTTTTCGAATTAAGTTTGATTCAGTGGCAATTCCATCTTCGCCCTGAAATTGAAGCTAGAGTTCCTGCTGTGTTATATCTTGCAACAGCGAAGCAAAATAATACGTTCATTACATGTTCCCTGGGTTAGCCCTAGAGGTTCATGAGTGCACTGTCCACCGACATTATATGAGTTCAATTCCTAAGTGAGATGTATGTAAAAGACAATATATACTTTCCGGATTTACCTATTTGTTATGCAATTTGTGCTACAATAAACCAGTGAGAATTTCAAGTTACTAAAATAAAAATACATTCATTACATAAAAGTTTTGAAAGAAGCCATGTATCAGGAAACTCCACACTGAGAATCAGACAAAGAAAGAAACTCTATCAATTATAATGAATGTTGTTAATGTTACCAGAGGTGTGTAACAGTGTTCAATACAGTTGAGTCACACGGTGTTCCTCTTTCCATATCTATACATGGAAAAATATTGGCTTCCACATCAGCAGTCAAAACTAAATCACCATGCAATTACTGGGAATGTGCAGCTTTCAGTTCAGCTACTTTAATCAATCCCCCACCAACTGAATAAGCAGAATGGTATTTCATTCCATGTATGTGAAGGCAACTAATTGGCGAGAACGTCTGATAAAATCTGCTTTAACTTCTCGTATGTCATAAAAACTATACCCACACTCGGCACCACCTTGTAGTATTCAGGCAAAATCCCTCTGTATAAACCTCGAAGGCCTTCAGTTCTGATTATATATCCAAATGTACCGAAAAGGCCTGTGTTATACACTCGGGCTCGGCCACCTGCTCCTTCCAATTGCATCCGTCGCCTCACAAGGTCCAGTGGAAATGTTGCTGCAATGTGTATAAGAGAAGAATCGTTAAAGAGGAAGTGCACACAATCAATGTGGAAGGAGTATAACCACTTCACAATGACTCTTGTTCAGCAAGTTTCTTGACCTGAATACAAGCCACTCCAGACATGCAGATGAGATGCAATGCAGAAACAAATATTACCATATTCCAGGAAAAAATAAAAATTGATATTCCACCAAGATTCATTATCTTATCAGATTTTAATATGTTTTAAACTTCCATAAATTTTCATGTTTCCATTACGATTTACTATTAACACTGAACTGAATCTCAATGGATTCGAAGTAGATTTATTCCCAATTTTCAACACATCAGCAGCTTCCAGTAAGATAAGAATAGTGATGTCTAATATATACCACACAATATGCCCAATTCTCCTGCTAAATTTCTTCAGAAGGGTGTAGTCGTTTCCAAAGGAGGACAAGCGACTTTAAATTCAACTATGAAGGTGACCCAGAAACAAAAAAGAAATGAGCCAGCAACCCCAAGTGGGAGAAAAACAAAAATCACAAGAACTATGTTGAATTTGCAGTGATAAAGTTGAGTAAAGGAGCTCCAGAAAATTTTCTTCCAGATAGTCACATCTGAAAGCTTGCTAATAACCTCACACCCTGAACAATCAAACACGAACAAGCATTGTTTCTCAGCCTTCCAATTTATTAAGTTTGGATGCCAACTTATGAAAAATCAGTAAACTAGCATGCTCCAAATTTATGCATTAAAACAGAGTAATGGATAATGTAAATGCTTCGTTAGAATCACCTAGGAATATAGAACTGACAACAAATCCACAGAAGACTGAATTTGCATTTGAGTAACAGTCCAATTCAATATTAAACTTCATGTAACACTAATGTTTTGATTGACCTCAAACAAAAACTACACTTCCTCGAATGAAGCATAAAAGTTCCTATGTTAGAGATGGAAATCTGTGTTCAAGGGTGTGGAAGTTCTGTTTTGGTTGGTGTGGAAAATTTTCCCAAGTATATAAGCTGTCACCATTGTAAAAAGTACTTAAAGCTATGCTATCCTCCAGCCTATGTTTATAGCTCATGCTTTTGAAAGGGACCTAGAGCACCATATTATCTGCCAAAACAAGAGTGTGCAGTTTTCTTGGTGATCTTGCTAAAGTCAATTGATCCCCAGTACTCCTCCAATGACAGAAGAGAGTCAGGAAGAAAAAGGGGAGGCGGGTTTCCACCATTTTAAAAGAAGTAAAGGTGAAGAGTTGAAAAGGATTCATGTAACCGACCCCAATTAGTTTGGGACTGAAGCTTTGTTGAGTTGAATTAAGTTAAAAGGTGAAAGGAGAGCAGAGCAAAGGAAGAGTTTCCGTTCAAGCCCATCACTTTCTTTTAGCATGACAAGTATACAGAAAGAAGGGAAAGAGACAAGCCTTTTCCTTTATATTTATACCTCCACAAACCTGTCCATTATTATGCAAGAGTACATCATGGACAAAATATTAAACTTTTCCAAGCTCCTTTCTGATCCCTTCAACCCAAAAAAAAGCAGGAAGTATGGCTTCCATTTCCCCTAGGTAACCTTCCATATGCCTCCCACTCCTGCTAATTTTCTTTCCTGACACTTTCCCATTCCTCATACAAAACAGAGAATGAGAAGAAGTTTGTTTGAACGAGATATCTAGAGACATTTTATCCCCATTTAACTCACACCAAGCCCTTTCCACCTACTTGGTTGGCTACATGAATCTTATTTCATAATTCTGCTATTTTTCCCCACCTATGAAATAATTGATATGGTAATTTTGGAAGTTCAAAAATAACCAAAAAAAACATGATTATTTTATTTATTTATTTTTTAAGATTTTTGATGAAGTTAAAACAACAAAACTTTAAGTCTCTATCATAAGATATAATTTTTTGGGAGTTAAAAAATAACCAAAACAAAACAGGAAGTGGATTGCTTTTGAATAGAAATTTTCAATGAGAAAATAAATCAGGATGTAAAGAAATCTTTTTCATGAATGAAATGAAGAGGCTAGAACCATGACCAGTTTGTTTTGTTTAATTATAGTTTTTGGATGAAATGCTCCATTTTTGTGTAGCTTAAAATCTGCTTGAAGCTAGGAAAAATTTATCAAGCATCTTCAGCTAGCCTCAGGAAAAAATCCCCAACTCTTCTTGAGGAAATTTTCCTGAAATATTTTCCCATAAAGGGCTTGGAGGTTAGAGTGACTAATCCATAGGTGTCATGAATCAAAGCACCAGTATCCTCACAAATGCACTAGTGGAACTTAAAGAGATCCCAAATAATCAGTAAGCAAATGGCAAAAGAAGCCGAAGTGAGAAGCATACCTCAAAGAGTATGCTCTCACATCTGCTAACTGAGAACCATATTAGATCACCCGAGAAAATGCCACTCTATAGTGAAATCAACTGCATTGTTCGGTAAGCCAAGTTATCCAATTCATGTAGGAGAGCAAAATTCATCCAAGTCAGACTTTTGATTGAACATAAACATAAGTTAGCAAACCAACAAAAAAAAAAAAAGGAATGAAATATATATTTTTTGTTGGCTTCCTTACTAAAAGTCCTCATATGTCAGACAAAAATTGACTTCTTGACAGGGTCTCTGGCTCTAGGTTTCAGACTGTTATATGCTTAGTGCAAAGCCTGCATCTCAACCTGCTTCTCTGCATCAAAAGCATTGAAGACAGCTACAGGCATTAACTTCTTTCAGTAGCTACTAATGTTGTTAAAAATAAAATTCAAACAGTAACTCTATTGAGTATATTACTTGATCAATTTACTTGATCAATGTTCCCTATAAAAGGTGAGGAAGGTTGAACAAGAAGCATTAAAATACATGGGATAATAATATAAACAAGAATCAAACGACTTTATAGCTCTCCATTTTCTAGGATTTTTAACGGTATAAAGGCAACATTGAGAAAGTAATCTAGCCATGAAATTTCTACATTTATTATCACCAAAAGCCCTACTATCTTTATGGAGCGTACAAGACTAATAATATGGTAAATGAGAACATGGAACTTAAGCATCAAATTGTATGGAAAAAGCAGAACTATACCATGTTTTTCACCTCTGTAGCCAGAACATGACAAGTTCTTTTGTTTATTCCTTTTCTCAATTAAATTTGGGAAGTTAAATACAGGAAAGAACATTATGACAAAAATACAGGAAAGAACATTATCACAAAACTAAATATTGGGATATTTTAGTGGAATATTTTGGAAAACAATTTAAGGAACAAAAAACAACTGTAACTTCGTCGCACTAGATTTAATTCAAAATGGAAATCATTCAGAAAACAAAACCAAACATGACCTCTCTTAAAGTTTGAGGGGCTTCTTTTTTTTTTGTTGAAGGTTTCAGATCACTCACCTGTAGATGATGCTATGCCTGAAAGGCTTCCACAAGCAAGGCTGACCACAGCAGTAGAGTCATCAGGCCTAAGGTCAGTAAAATGAGTTAAAAAGCAAATGCATAAGTCCTTTTACACCTAGAAAGAGAAAATGGTAAAATATGAACAGAAAAAATATTTGTAGGCAAAACATATTCATAGAAGGGAAATTTGAATTTCATAATTAGACAACTCCATTTAAGAAGGCAGTGTTACCTCTGGGATCGCCAATATGTTTTCAAGGTGTCATAAACAGCAAAGCTGATTGCTAAACTAGGCCCAACACCCTGTACTAGTAACCAAACAGCATTTAGCCTCACACAACAAAAGAATTTACCAACAAGCATAATTCAAGTATAATAACAACAAAACCATACCAATAATGTTGCTCCAAGTCCTTTATAAAGGCCAAAGATGCCTTCTTCCTGGCTAATGGTACGTAGAGCATGCCCTATACCTCTATAGTAAATGACATTTGTCTGTACATTTAAATACAAAATGATCAAGAAAACAGGCACAAGTAAGGTGAATTAAGTAACAATCATCGGCAATATCTGGAAATTTGCAACCAGATATCCGGCCATTGTTCTTCAGGTCCATAAACACAAAACAAATTAAAACTACTTTAAACCAAAAACTGGATGAAGCTCCTGGTACATATACCAAAATAAGTCACTAAATCAAGAATGCTATTGTAGCCAAGTCAAAATTTATTCTATATCAATCCTTTAGAAGTTCTTTCTTCATTCTTTAATCATAATTAACGCTGTATTAGTAACAGAAAACTTCTTTCTGTTGACTAAACATTGGCACCTAACCCTTGATGCACTGACAGCAATGGCTTGCTTTGTCCTTTCCAATGTAGGTACCAGAAAAGGAAATAAGGAAAGGAAGGAAAGGGCTCAAAGGATATCAAGCATTTTGGTTGTTGCTGCATGATAGTCAGTTAATGTACGCAATGAGATCAAAGCCCAGTCATGGATCCTGCACTACTTGATGCATGGACTAGTTACCTTCTAAACTAAGTCATCAAAGTGGCTTGTAATTAACACATAAACTCTATTCAGCAATTAACTTCAACAAAACTTCAAACAAATTACATAAATTTAGGATTGTTACAGAGCCTCACTAATTATGTTTTGCTATTCCATTTTATCTAGGGCCAATCTTTCACTAAAGTGTGCACGCTTGCACGCATGCAACATTTGAAGTAATATACTGGTAAGGCTTCTCTTTTTTGTGACCACACGGTTACTGGAATAAGACTGAAGAGGTTACTAATTCCCAGATCTTGGATAAGCAAAGCCCAACATCATGCCAGCAAAACTTAAAAAAAAAACGAAAACTCCAGTGACTGTGAATAAATGGGATGAAAATTCTAAATCAGGAGAGCTCCCCTAGTAGTTGAACCAATTCTTCTGCAACTAACTCAACCGGTGGTAACAGGAAACTAGAAACTATTTCAAAAGTAACAGGAAATAGGAACAAGACATGCTACTGAGTTAACAATCATAAAGCTACTGCAGTTAAAAGTGTTTGTAGAAAAGGTAGAACAAAAACTTGGAAGTAGTTCCACTCAATACTAAGTTTTGGTAGTGTCATGAGAGAGCTTAGTTAAGGAAATGGGTTAGCCCATGACACCCTCCCCACCAACACAGAGAAAGGAGGGGGGGGGGGGGAGAGAGAGAGAGAGAGCTTTAAAAAATGTTTCTGACACAGCCACTGTCTGAGGATTCTGACCAGGGGTAACTAAGGAAATGTTTGCTGAAATGCATGACAAAAGCAGTACTCATAGAGTCGTACACCAGCTAGTGCTTTGAAAATATGAGAAGTGCGAATATGATAACTAAACCAAACTAACAACCATGGGTCGTAGACTCAAAATATACCATGGCATCTCTATCCATTCTTACCTGGGCTGCAAGAAGTGTCCTTACAAGATCCAATGGGTATGTCATGGATGCAGCAGTTAGTCCAGCCAAACCACCACCTACTAGTCTTATGAAAACATCTGCACTTACATTTTCCCTCTGATCATCCATCCCCAAAACAAACTGCAGTAGCTGTGGAAAAAATGCAAAGAATCAAATAAAAAAGCAAGATATAATGGTCTAACAAAGCAGCTTGAACTGTATGAATGAATTTCATAGAATGTATGCACCAACATTCTTGTAGCGTTCAAATGCATAAAAGCTGATAGATGAGTAAGGCAGACGATGAACAATTGTAACTAGATTTCCTTTCCAGAAAGCCCGAGTTCCTTCTTCACGAACAATGCGTGAAGCCTCATGCCAAATGCTAGCCCTTCTAAATGTAACATCAGAGTGCATGCCTTGTACCTGCAGAGACAAGATTATATCATATACCACGGGTGCTGGGGATGCACAGAGGTACTCTAGTTAATTTGGAAAGTCAAACTGTAAAAGTAAAGGGCAATTATTAAAAATAACATGCCATGAAAAGAAGCAAGCAGCATGCAGACGCTAACGGGTCCTGCTTATTAAAAATGATAACCCAGAGCTAATACATCTAATACAGGACAATGGAATTGAGTCGGAATTGAGTCCAGCAAACAGTGAATCCCTTCAAAACATTCTTATAATTGCATCTCAAAAGCCCAAAAGATAGAATAATAGGATTTAATGCCTTAAAAACAGAATAATTTAAAGTTTCCGCAGCTTAAGATAAAAAGAGAAAAATAAAAGACAAGGTTATATTCTTTTTTTCTTTTTGGTGGGAAAGCTTTAATTCGGACTGAACGAAAAGAAAAAAAAAAAAAAAAAAAAGAAACATACAAAATAGGAAGAGGGCATTCCCTGGTGCCCCGGATATGAAAAAGCAAGTATAGGGACTATGCAAAACCCATACACCATCTAATAGAATACCAAGTGGGATAGAAAGTTGTTGCAAAGTTTAACATTTGGTGCAGAACAAGACACATTTTGAGGTCCATCAAATCTAAATTTTTTCAACAAGTTATAACAGCTCAGTGTGCAAACCTCCGAATATGCAAGAACTGTGTTTGGGCCAAACGTGGTAAACCATTACAGCCCGACAAGCTTTCCAGAAATATTGTGAAAATGCTTTCCACCCCAGTGAGCCAAGTGATTCCATTCCTTCACCAGTGTTTTGGTTTACAGAATTAACTCAAAGATGTTACTTGAAACCAAACTTGTCAACAGTAGTTGCATGGAAAAAAGAGGTGAGCGATGGTTTCATTCTGCAGATTACAAAATGGACAGGCTGCGTCTGAGATGGTGCCCTATTTAAGGAGTTTATCATGAGTGAGAAGCTTATCACTTGTAGCTAGCTGCATGATAAAACTATGCGTTGGAATTTGCTTTGGAAATCATAAAAATATATGCACTCGAGGACTTGGAGGACTCAAAAGAGTTGTGGAAAAATGTGAACAATTACAGAACGCAAACAACTTCATGTTCAATTCACAAGATTACCATTCCCAAACAAGCTGGAAAATTCAAAAACAAAAATAACATGCAATGCGGATAAAGTTCAAAAAGTAAGAACCTACATTACAATGTTTACAAACTATCTGTTTACTCGCTCTTGCTCCATATCTGAAGGTTCCCTTCAATTGCCAATAATGAACACACTAAACAAGGTATATACATATTAAACCCTTGGTCGCAAATACTTGTGATACACATTTTACGCAAACCCCCCCCCCCCTCATATGGTCTTCTTCTTTAACTTCTACCATCTGGCCTTTATTTTGTATGATTCAAGGTGGTCTTCTTCAAATGTGAACCTTCAATTGGGTGAAAATGAACTGAAAGTTCAAATTTTAAGTTCGTATTGCTTATTTCCTCGACCATGTCAAGTAAAGATTTTTATTATAAATACATCTGAGTTCCTTTCCCTGTGATTGTATCCATAAATAAAAAAAATTCTTATCCGACTCATTTTCACAAAAGCACATCTCCATTGAGTCCAAATGCTCATCAAATCGCTACCTCGAAATATTTCAAGTGTCGAAGAAACGAGGAATGGCGAAAAATTAACCTGAAAAAGAATCGTAAGCCGAGCGAGCGGCGCTGTACAGGTCTTGCTAACTGCACCAGCGACTCCGCCGGCGATGAGCTGCGAAATGCTATCGATCTGCGATTGCTTATGCAACCCTCTCTGCTGCTCGACGAATTTGTGAGCCGGACCTCCGTCGACGACGACGCCTCCATGGCTCGAATTGAGCTCTCTCTTCCCCCCTCTTCCTTCCACCACCCCTCCAACTCCCGCCTCCGTCTGCATATTTTTTCTCCCAAAAATTTTACCCTTCTCTCTCTCTCTCTCTCTCTCTCTACATGTATATACACATAGATATATATACAGTATGAGTTTGAGTGCAATCCAAGCTGACAGCAAAACGACGTCGTCAGAGTTCCTACGGATTCACCAATCCATCGCCATTGCTTAACTTAGGAGAACCGACAACGTATGGTGCGTCATCTACGGAGAATTACTGTATGTATGAACCGTTGATCAACTAGACTGAACAGGCCTTGCTGCCCATTGATTCAAATTAGCGCTTGTGATTGTATCTTTAATGTCAATGTACGCTCTACTAATGTTCCCACAACCACTGGATCATTGTTAATCACCGAATATCTGATTACAGGGGTTTAGGAATATTCGCCAAGGGGAAAGATCGGTTTACTCTTTATCCAAGTTTAATACGTGGAAATGATGGGGAGAAAAAACGAGAGAGTGGCGTTCTTAGTTGTATAAAATAAAAAATTAAAATTTTAAATTTTATATAATAAATATAAAATTATATAAAATTTAAAAATTAATATTTTATTTTTTATGTCATGAATAAAAAGATAATATTTTATAATTTCGTAATTCGTATTTGTAGAGATTTGTAAAATTTTATTTTATTTTTTTGAATGCTAAACGCACTCATTAAGGGTGCATTTGAAGTGATAAAAAGTGAGATAAAATAAGATAATTTGAGATAAATTTGTGAGTTCATAATTCATATAATGAAATAAATTTTTAGAAATTTTTTTATTTTTTGGCATAAATTTTTAGAAATTTTTTTTTTTTTTTGTTACAATAAAAAGTTCAT
>JAVXUM010000004.1:19739372-19752581 GCA_035590655.1 Pouteria glomerata
TGAAATTTTTGATAACTCTTCTTTGGTGGTGCTGCATGCTTTGGGAAAGTCCTTGAACTTTTTGCATGCTTTGCGGCAATCTTTGGAGCTTCTGAAGAAGATGGAGATGTTGCTGGTGTGGTCTTCTTTCTAGTGTAACCAAGGCCAGATTTATCTCCATATGGCCTCTACTTATTCCGAATTTCTTCAAACACAATTGAGTTGGAGTTCATCTTCTCAAGAATTTTACCATTATGTTTTATCTTTTCTTCTAGTTCTTTGATTTTAACTTGTAGTTCTCCATTGGTTTTCTCCAATTTTTCAATATTTTTCTTCTTCTCTTCAAGCTCTTTATCCTTTACTTTAAACTTTTTATCCTTCTCTTCAATCGTCGCTTTTATCTTTTTTACACTTTGAGACAGAATTTTTATCAGATTCTAAAATAGATATTTTACTTGTGAGCTTTTCATTCTCAATCTTCAAGGTGTCTCTTTTATTCCTTAGCATACTATTCCTTTGATGCTGGGTTTTTCTTTATTTCTTTATCCTACAGCATTCCTTGATGAGTTCTTCGTAAGCTTCTTGAATGTCTTTGAATTCTTCATTAGAGTCATCATTCTCCTGATTTGATATTTCGGTGTCGTTTAAGGTTTTAAAAAGTGTATTTATTGGTTTGGATTTGTTCTCACTCAAGAATGTAGAGTGACCTGCTCTGATTCCAATTGAAAAATCATAACCAAACCAAATTATTTTTAAACCACTTGAAAATTTCAAACCACACAATCACACAAAGCAAAAATAATTATACCAAAGAATAATAAGGAAACCCAATCACATGGAGAAAACCCTCAATTACAGAATCTCTACATTCAACGGGTTATAAAACCTTACTCAGATTCTCTACGACTCACTCGCACGAATTCTTTTATCACTGTTGCTTGAATCACTCGATAAACCCTATAAGTGGACTTTTTGACTCATATAAAGAAAAAATAGAATACAAGAAGAAAAATAAGAGAAAAAATACTTAAACTCACAAAAATAAAAACTTTATCTAGATCTCTATAATATGTTCTCCAAGTCCCTATTCTTCATTAAGGCTGAGTACATATATATACTTAATCTAGCAAAATAAGAAACAAATTCGCTTAGAAAATACGCAACTCAAACTCTCGCGTTCCGATCCTACTGTCTACAACCCTTATAGAAGTTCTCATTTCGGTGTATATCAAGGGTGACGCACTCGTACTCCCAGTGGTCTGCCAATGAGCTAAGGTAGCAGTCGCACGCTCCCAGCCGCCGTGCCTACGAGGTGTACTGGAATGTTCCGCGTGTTGTTCAGTGTTCTGCTTCAGTTAAAATTTAGCCTTGACTTGAATTTGGCAACTTTCTAACTTTGAATTAGATTCGGTTCCAGATTATCTTGATTCCTTAAACTTGACTTTTGAGATTTTGGAAACTTTACAACCATTGAATTTCTTTATTAATTAGGAAACTTTTCATCAGCTTTCAATTCTTCCTTGATTCATATTTAACTTAAGATTACATATAGATTTGCCACAAAATAACCTTACACACATAAAATACAAAATGACAAAAAATCATTTTGAGCATTTTTAATCTAAAATAAGAAAAATCTCAAAATACAAAAAATAAAAAAATATCAAATCAAATATGTTTTCCTGTTTGTGCTGTTTTTCTTATTTTGAGATTTTCAAAACATAAAACACATAAAACACAAAAAAAAAAAAAAAAAACATAAATAAAAAAATAGAAATGCAAATCAAATGTTACCTTAGATTTTGAAGTTTGAGAGAATTTTGAAGTTTTAGGAAAAAAAATACAAAAGCATACTTATAATTTTTAGGTAACAGTATTATAATTTTTTAAAAGTTTTTTTTTAAAGGTAAGAACAAATAAATTAATAATAAGAACATACCCCTGCAATTAGAATAAACCTCAACCCAACTTGTCTAGAGAAATTCTCATAACTTAAACAAGAAACCAAAGGTACTATTATAAATGTACTAGTATTATTACAAAGATACATTATTTTACACGCCTTTTATATGCATCTGCTACTAGTACTATTATAAATGTATTATTATAAAAGAAACACTAGAGATATTAGTAGAGCTAAAAATTTAATGAATCTTTGATTTTGGTGAAATTTTTTTGTTTTCTAAAATATTATTCAATTTTCTTAAATCAAATAACTTCTAAAAATTACTTGTAATAAAGTCATTTTACAAATTTTAAATTTCTAATCAGCATACTATTTTACTTTTATACCCGTAATTAAATTATACAAATGAATTTTTTTTATAATTTTGTTTTTATTTAAAATAAAACATTTAATGAAAACTATAAGCCTTGTGTGTGGACATTTTTGGTAAATAAATCAAGAAAAGAAAAGAAAAAGAAAAAGAAAAAAGAGAAGAAAAAATTATCCAAAGTGAAAAGAAATTAAGGAGAAGTTCTAAAGATGTTTTCTACACATGTACTTGTGTTAATTCCTTCATCGCAGTTAAGCTGGAGATGGCCTTTTGAGACCAAATCCAACATTTTTTAGGTGGCATGCATGGAACAAATATTTTTGACATGATGTAACTAAGACTAGGTCCTGAAGATGTTTTGAAACTATTTTTATTTTAGGTATTTCTTATAAATAACGAGTCGCGATCTCGCTTTTGCAACTAGGATATGTTGGCAAAATTGGAAAGAGTAAATTACACTTATCTTTTTTAAATATTAAGCTAATTGTAGCTATCTCTCTCAATTATTTGAATCTTTCACACACTTCTTTTAGACCCCCAATGTTTTGAACATTTACACCATTTCATTAGTTTGGACTATTAAACTTTAAAGGAAATATAAAAGTCAACTAAGTCAATAAAATTTTTTACTGTAAAGATAAATATACCCCTTACACTTATTTCTTTTAAACATTAGCCTAATTACAACTACCTCCCCCAACCATTTGAATTTTACATTTACCTTTCTAGATCTCAAGATTATTTACAAAAAAAATCCATTTTAAACACTAAATTACTTAATTTTATTATTTTATAAATTATTTTTATCTAGAAATATAATTTAATTTAAAAAGTAAATAAATTTATATGGATAACCTTGAAAAGTAAATTATTTTTTTCATAGAAATAAATTTAGTTTGATTTGTGTATAATAAATGCATGGAGACAAGAGGATAATGGAGAAATTTTATTTTAGGGAGAATATATAAATAGATCGCTACATGAAATCAAACATAGACTACAAATATATATATAATTGACCAATAATAATTTATCTATTTGGAACAAAATAAAACATATCAAAATTGTCTTAGACTCATTGACTTAGGAGGGCAGGCCAAGTTAAAGAATAGGTTTAGGTGAGACTTGTTCTTCTCTTTCTTGTTCTCGTTCTTTATTTTTAAGACTTATTCTTCAATCTTGTGTTTTGTTTAAATATTCTTTATATATAAAATATGTTTTCAACTTTTCAAGTTTCAATGAATTTTTTTTTTCCTTACCATGTCTTACTAAGCTTTCTTATTTTGTTTCAAATTAAGAAGAGTGATAATTGAGATGATGAATTTAATCTAGCTATTGATTTTACAAGTCTAAAATGACTTCTTGATACAAAGGATAGAAAAATGATTGTTATAATCTTCAAATTCAAACTTGAATGATATTATAATCAAACTCGGTCTTTGTAATCCAAGTGTTTGATTTAATATTTCATCCACAGTTGCTCTTCAATTGTCAGGATAACAATTATTTTTATATCTAATAGGTTTTGCTTGTATAAGAGATATTCAAAGTTTGTATTTGATCAATGTTAAAACTTTGAAACCTTCTAAAACTCCCTCCTAAAAAAGTTCGTTACGGTGAATTTAAGGTTCTATATCTTGTTCAACAAAAGAGTTTTATTTCAACATTTTTTGTGACAGTTAAACTTATTCTTTAAAGTTTTAAATGAAATATCTTCTGATAGAAGTTTACAATTGTTAAATTTAGATTGAGTTATAAAAACTATATTGAATGAATCATCAACATACTACACTTGTAGGTTGTGTTTGATTCGAGGGATTAGATGATGGGATATAAGTAATACCATGGGATAATATATAGGATTGGATATAATATGTGATTAATTTTTTTTATGTGAAATTATTTTTTTGATATTTGGTTAGTGGGATACAAGATGTGATTTAATATATGATGTGATAGAAAATAATTTTGAACTTTTAGATCTTAGCAAGAAACAAATCTGGAGGTGGGATATAAATAATATCACACCTTATGTGGGATGCCTTATCCGACATTTTGGAGGACTATGAGACCGGGTGGGGTTAAATATCCCTTAACCAAAAAGGAAAACAAACACTTCATTGAGTAGAGCCCACGGATAGCTAGTCCTATCCTTCAAACTTATCCAGCTATCAAACACAGCCGTAATGGTTTAGAACCAAGTCATTTATTTTATTAACTAAACCAAACCATTTTCATTTTAAGTTTTTAAGTTCTTCATTGATTTAAATTACTTATGTTTTACTTTTGGTTGGTAAGCTTATTTTTACAAGATTTTCTGTAACACTTAGTATTTTAAATTCGGATATTTGTGTACTGTTTTGGGTAAATAAATTATTTAAATTGAATTTAAATAGATTATTGTATTTTTCTTGTGCTGAGTTTGGCTTGAAGTGGTGTTGGGTTGGACAAACTAACCTTTTCTTTTCTTTTTTCTTTCTTTTTTTTTTTTTTCTTCTTCTTTTCATTAGTTTGGTCAGGTTACAGAGAAAGAGAGAAAAGGGAGAGAAAAGAGAGAGAGAGGAGAGAGAAAAATATTTGGACCCAAGATTTGGTCGATTTAGGGAGATATTGACGTGGTGATCCATGTGGTGCTGTCCATTTCCCATGATTCGAATCGAGAAGGGAGTAATCAAAGCTTGAAGTTTGGATAGTAAACCAGTTTTCTTTGTTTTTCTCAATTTCTTGGCAAATTCGAGGCAGGTGAGACTTAGATTTGTGTTCTAGACGTCGTAGGGATCATTTTCATATGTATATATGCAATATTTGGCTAAATATAGAGAAAGTTATATATATATGTATATATTTGTGTGTCTGTGTATATATATGCACATATGTTGATAGATTTCGCATGTTCTTGATCTAGTGTTCATGGCACAGTTTTGGTAAAATTTACAAGAGGCACTGGGGATTCTACTATGTTTTAGTACGACGTTTTATCTGTAGATAGATGGACAATTTGAGTGGACGATTCGAATTTTGAAAGATATGTTGAGATCCTGTGTGCTGACATTGGGAGGAAATTGGGAGAGTCATTTACCATCGATTGAATTTATATATAATAATAGTTATCAAGCAAGTATTCATATGGCTCCCTATGAAGGTTTGTATAAACGACCTTGCAGATCTCTATTATGTTGCACTAAAGCTAGAGAACTTATGACAGTTGGTCTTGATTTTGTGAGGCAAGTGTCAGAAAAGATTCAGGTGATCCAACAGAGACGTTTGACGGTCCAGAGTAGATAGAAGAGTTAAGCAGATAAATGGAGGTGGCCGTTAGAGTTTCAGGTTGGTGATTTTGTATTTTTGAATGTTTTACCAAGATAGGGTGTTATTCGTTTTGGGAAATGTAGAAAGCTTTCGCCTAGGTATATTGAACCCTTTGAGATTATTACAAGAATTGGTAAGGTGGCGTATCGATTAACCATTCCTCCATAGTTGGCCCAGGTTAATAATGTGTTCCACGTTTCTATGCTTCGAAAGTATGTACTGGATCCTTCTCATGTCATTAGTTTGGAAAAATTAGACATTGAAGAGGACATGACCATTGAGAATTTGCAAGCTCAGATTGAGGATAGGCATGAACAGATTTTTCATGACAAGACCATTCCATTAGTTCATGTGTTATGGCGATACCGTGGAGCTGATGAATCCACTTGGGAGCATGAGTCAGTGATGCGAGTGAAATACTCATATTTGTTTTTGATAAAATGGTGTTATATAAATTTCAGGGACGAAATTTTTATAAGGGTAGGAGTGTGTAACACCTGGTATTTTAAATTCAGATATTTATGTACTATTTAGGGTAAATAAATTATTTAAATTGAGTTTAAATGAATTATTATATTTTTCTTGGGCTGAGTTTGGCCTGAAGTGGTGTTGGTTGGACAAACTGGGTCAAGGGTCTAACTACCTTTTATTTTTCTTTTTCATTTCTCTTTCTTTTTCTTCTTCTTTTCGTTAGTCTGGTCGGGTTACAGAGAAAGAGAGGAAAGAGAAAGAAAAGAGAGAGAGATGAAAGAGATAGAGCAGAGAGAGAAAGAGAGAGAGATTTGGACCTGGAATTTGGTCGATTTAGGGAGATCTCGACGCGGTGATTGACGTGGTGCGGTTCGTTTCCCATGATTCGAACCGAGGAGAGAGTAATCAAAGCTTAAAGTTTGGAGAACAAATCAGTTTTCTTCGTTTTTTTCCATTTTTCGACGGATTCGAGGTAGGTGAGACTTAGATTTATGTTCTAGACGTCGTAGAGATCATTTTTGTATGTATGTATGCAATATTTGGCTAAGTATAGAGAAAGTTATATATATATATGTATATATGTGTGTGTCTGTGTATATATATGCACATATGTCGATAGATTTTACATATTCTTGAGTTATTTCTTGAATTAACGTTATATGAACATGAGACTTGAGTGTTTGAATGTTTTTATTTGAGTTTTGGTTGAATTAGGACTTGGATTGGACGAATTTGGGGTCGGGGCTGGCCGAGGAAGATAATAAACAATGTGTATAATATAGTTGGGTCGAGGCTGTAGGCTCCCTGAGCCCAGCCTGCGACCCCTACTGTCCAAAGTAAATTTTGGGCAAGCTGAGGGGGCGCGCTTCCTGCGCCCAACCCGCGACCTCCTCGGGTTTTGTCCGTGTGGGTCCTTTTTGGTCTATTTTTCTTGAGTTTGTTCGAACACATTATAGAACATAATGATATAAGTATTTGGTGAATTATGTAAATTTTTATTTATGCTTGTGTCACGCCCTGGGTCAAGTGACCCAAGGGGTGAGTGAATTAAATAAACATCATACATACACTTACTAACCCTGATCAAAGCCACGCAACATCCACGTAATAAACCCAGAATATATATTAAAAGAAAGTAAAAGTTAGGCCTTATAACCATTACAACCCCAACATATACTAAAATTCATATTACAATATCTTTACAACTCCAAAAGAATATGTGATGACTCATGTAAGTGTTCTCCTATCCTGCCCGCATGCCCACCTAAGCATTTTGATCTATCCCTGCACCAAAGTCTATAGGGACGTGAGCACTGGTCCACGTGTGTTCACGAAACTTCATAATAGCATAAATAAAATGTAAAATACCAATACAATGTAATCTTTTCTATTAATGCATTCAAACAAAAGGGCAAATGTAAATTAGGATCTGTTATACTCCTATTATGCATAAAATTACAAGAGTATAAGCCACGTCAATTATTCAACAATAATTTAAACACACTAATTATTAGTCTCACACACAAACACATTATAAAGAAACTTTCCATCACATATCCAACAAATAAGTCATCGGGGATGGGTACATTAACATTATCATCTTTTATGGGTCCAGACCCAACGGAAACGATAAATCAAACGTCGTATTATGGGCTATTAACCAATTGGCAGGAACACTATAACCTTGCGCATGTTCCAGGGCTTCCAACCTGAGGGTAAAACTCATTACCCTTTGTATTTCCGTACTTCACCACACTCCCCGACACACAACAACAATCACATATCTCATCAATCATCAATCATCATATCAACCATCCAACATCTCACAAGGTAAACAAGTTTATTATATTTATCATGTTATGCTCTCAATTATCACACAAGGTCATAAACCAAAACATTATTACATTCCTTTTATCACTTCATTACATTATAACACAATAACATAATAACCAATAATATCTTTTAAATACTCCCTTGAGATTATTTGTCAACATTATTATCTTATATAATCCTTAGATAGAATAAGTATATAAAAAAAAAAATCAAGTTTTCATGTTTGGGAGGGGGGCACGGGCGCCCTACTAGTCCCAACCTTTGACAATCTACATATGTTTGGCCAAAATGTAAGCCCTAGACCTTTAACCTTTATCTCAACCTAAGTTGGATTAATGTTAAAGATTCAAGGTGTAGTTTAGGGTTCAAAGGCTCCATAAACAAACCAATAAAATCCTATTACAAAATCATTACAAATCAAATTTCTATAGGTTCCAATGATTCAACCAACACATAAATCCTATTTCTTCCTATGTTTCTTCTTTTTTACCTCTTAAATATGCTAAAAGAAGTTAAAGAATTTCCCTACCTCAACTTGAAACAAAAGAAGCTAGAAGATGATGAGCTTTTGCTTCTTGAATTCCCACTTTAAGTACCTCCAACTTCCTCTCATTCTGTTCTTCCCTCTTGGCTCCAAACTATCAAATAATCACCTTAGCACATACACAATCCTAAGTTAGGTTACTAGGATATTTTATCATCTTTAACTTGTAAAGAAAGCAAAACTTGGATAACTTACCAAAATTCACACATTCTCTTAATTTTTTGATGGATTTTCTCCCTTCTCTAAGCTTTTTTTCTTCTTATTCTCTTCTTTCTTTCTTTTCCTCCTAATTTTCTCCCTCTTCCAAACACTAAGTTTCTAGGTTCTTCTTCCCATTTCTTTCTTATATATACATGTGTCTCTCACCAAAATATCAACCATGTTAAAACCTCTATTTTACCCTTAAAAGTCACTTAAATGGGCCCCACATGTTCAGCCTTTCTTTTGGTCAAATTTGTCATTTCTAGCACAAGTGAGGCGCCTTACATATCCCCACCGTCGCTCCTCATGCCACGTGTGCCCCACCTTGAATCAGGTGGGCGCCCAAAAGAGCAAGAATTTAGGTTTTTTTGAGGTATTTCATCGAATAGGTGGTTGGGCACCACCACGGGCGTCGCTGTCATTCACGGGCGCCCCTGAGGGTCATGAACAATGCCATGAGTGCCCATTCCATAGGCACGGGTGTCCTTTTGCTTACTTCCAGAACAAAAAGTCTTAATTTGCACTATTTTACTTATTTTTCTTAAAATTTTCACCCCTAAGGATTACCTAACCACCAAAATCACTTCATTTACATACTTTCATACCAAAAATATTTTTAAAATCATAGATTTATATTCATATTAAAGTCCAAGATATTACAGTTTGAGTATAGCATATTATGATTTAATTGAAGATGTCTTAATTTCATGATAGGTATATCATATGCATTGGGATTGTGGTGGTTTCATCTAGTGAAATTGATGTACATTGATTGGCCAAGAGTGCCATGTGTTTATGTGATGTGCCGAGACTCGTGTTATATATATTGATTTATAGGGTTTATGATTTTAATAAAATTGAGAGATATAGATTATGAGATTCTTTGGACTGTAACCGGATACCTGCTTAGGATAAGCAGATGCCTGCCTAGGATAGGTGGATGTCTGACTAGAAGTATAACGCGGTTCTCTAACGGAAGGGCTAGGGAGTGTAACACGGTTCCCTTAAGTTATACTTTACTTGAGCAAAACAGATGCCTAACTAGAAGTGTAACACGGTTCTCTAACAGAAAGGATAGGGGGTGTAACACGGTTCCCTTGAGTCTTATACCTATGGGGGTGTAACACGGTTCCCTATATGTGATATTTATATGAGATATATATGCGTTTGCTGTAAGCGTTGAAATAGTGTGGTTGGCGACCTCGCGTGCTTGACTAAGTGCCACTCGTCCCAGAATATGGTTAAAATAAATGGAGATTGGGAACATGCACAGCGTTGCATTCCATTATATTCTTTGCAGGAGTTTGCATGGATAGTTGTTATCAGTCGAGATTATTATTTATAATGATATTGTTGTTTGATTCATTAATAATATATTGGTTGTGATAACTAGATATTAAAATAGAAATTACGAAGATCTGATTCCCGAGGTGGGATACGTAGGCAGGTTAGGCGTGAGTAGCCTAAGTTCGATCTATATTATGGATGATAATAATTGTGTTTATTCCTTTAAATGAGAATATGGTTATTGGTCTTATCATTATGTCGCTAAGAGCGAGGGCTCGATATAAATGTTTGTTTCGGTTATGTAAATTTTGAATGATGTCATCGGGGTTTGGCTACATTAATGTTTATAATGTTGTTATATTTCTTTCATATGGGAATGATGGTCGATATTAGATGTTCTGATTATGGTTATTATGTTATGACTTAATCTTAGTACATGCTTTATTTATTTTTATTAGTTCCCATATTCCAATGTCGTCCGTCCCAGACAACAATGTTAGGGCCGTGACATTTTCTTTCAAAAAATTTCATGAATTCAAGTTTAAATTAAATTCAATCATTCTTTGTGAATGTTTATTTTAAACTTGCAAAAATTTTTAAAATCTATAGCCTCATTTGGTTTGTTTTTTTATTTTTTGTTTTTATTTTTTATTTTTTGTTTTGAGTTCATTTTCTATTTTGCGCTTTTGAAAATTAAAAAAAATGGTTTAAAATATATTTGGTTACTTGTATTTTTAAATTTTATTTTAAAAAATAGAAAATGAGTTTATACATTAAATGAAAAATGACAAAAAATCGTTTTGAACATTTTTAATCCAAAATAAGAAAAATCTTAAAAAAGAAATAAAGAAAACAAAGTATTTTTTATTTCTTCGTTTTAAGATTTTTAAAATATAAAACACATAAAAAAGAAAACAGAAAATAAAAAACAGAAAATCAAACCAAATGTCACCTATGTTTTTCTCGAAATCTTCAACAAAGCACTCCCCGTGGATTCAATCTTGGTCTCACCAAATAAATATTATATTACACACTCTTGCACTTAAAAGTTTAACTTGGTACTTTTTGTCAGCAATCAATAGGCGTAAGGTGATGGAAGGTCCAATTATGGATGAAGAGGAAATTAAAGTTAAGTTTATCCACATAAATTTAGTTATTTATTAAATTAAATAATATTTTTAGATAAAAATAATTTATAAAATAATAAAATTAAGTAATTTAGTGTTTAAAATAAAATTTTTTTCATAAATAATTTTGGAATCTTGGGAGGTAAATGTAATGTTCAAATGGTGGGGGAGGTAGTTACAATTAGCCTAGTGTTCATGGGAGGTAAGTGTAAGGGGTATATTTGTCTTTATGGTAAAAAATTTTGTTAACTTGTTGACTTTTATATTTCCGTTAAAGTTTAACGGTCCAAACTAAGGAAATAGGATAAGTATTCAAAACATTAGAGTTCGAAAAAATAAGTGTAAGATTCAAATAGTTGAGGAAAATATTGTGATTAGTCTAATATTTGGGAGAGATAAGTATAAGTTATCCTAAAAATTAAAAATAATCTATGAACTTATGTTTAAACATGAGGAAAGGAAGAGTGCCCAGCATGTATCTTTTTTCCAGTTTAATTTTTTTTTTTTTGAATATGTTGTTTCATTATTTTTTTTTGGGTAGGTTTACACTGAATTATTATTTTTTTATTATTTAGAGTATTTGATTTTTTTTTCTTTTTAATGTTTGAATCTTAAATTTTATTTTTATATTAAAACTATCAGGGATTATTAGCAATTCAATGTGTCTAATTACTTTTTTACTTTATTTTTTGGTTGAATGACAAACTTATGCTGTACTTTTTTCTTTTCTTCCTTTTTTTTTTTTTGTTTTTTTTTTTATAAGTCAATAATGTACTATTTTATTAAAATTAGAAGCATTTGAAAGGCCTTTTTTCTTTTTTTTTTTTTTCTTTTCTTCTTTTAAGACTTTATTTGGAATGGTAAATTTGATGGGATTTGATTTTATTTAATGAAAATTCTCATTAATTTTTATATTTGGAATCAAAATAAAATTTTTTAAGTTGAATTTTATTTCATTTCATATCTTAAATTTGGAGATTTTTATATCATTTGAATCTAATCCCAAATAATAGAATTTAATTAAAATTCATTTTTTTCATAAGTTATCTAACTAAGTAGATGAATTTAATTATGCTCATATACATATTTGCTATATTTTTTACTTTCTATTGATACTGTTAAATTTGGTATTTCTTTTAAACTAAATCAATTAAATTCTTAAATTAAAAATGTGTTTCAAATGTAAAAGTTTATTTACCAAATCAAATTAATTAATTATTTTAAAATCAAATTAATTCTAAAAAAGAATATTTTCAAATGGAATATAAATGTTATTTCTACATTAAACATCTAAGAAATTATAAGTGGTCTAACATGTGTCTTTTTTTTTGTTCGTGTTTTATTTTTATTTTTTGTTCGAAAGATCAACTAGTGTTGCATTTTATTTTTTTTTTCTTTTTTGGGGGTTGGGGGGGGGTATTTGTTTTTGTTTGTCTGTAGCGGGTCATTTACAATTTTAAGTTTCGTTTGGCTATAAAAAAGCATTTTGTTTTTCCTTTACAGCTTGTTTTCGTTTTACATGATTTTTTTTAGTAAAATTTAATTTTTTTAGAAATTATAATTTTTAGATGTGTTAATTATATTCATAGAAAGAAAAATTAAAAAGTTCACATACGTTTAGATAAAAGATAAAAAAATAAAAACAAATTAACTTTTTGTTTTTTTTTTTATGCAAATACTTTTTACTAATCTAGTGCATTTGAATTTTTTTTTATTAAGAATATACTTTAGCACTTTATATTTTGTATATTATAAAAATACCGACACGTGAACATTTTGCTTGAGTCAGCAAATACAGCCAAAGCCAGCCAATGGACTCACCAACCAACCACCCCCAATAATAAAATGAATCATCGGACAAAAAAGAAACAAACAAACAAACAAAAAAAGATCATAAATGCGAAACTCACTCACATGCAAGCGTCTTGCTCAATAGTTCAAAATTGGCCCCGCCCGCGCCTTACCTTCTGCCGGTGATGGGGCAGCATAATCTTCTCTTGCATCATCATTCTAAAATCTAGGTATTTAGTTTGAAAAAAATGAGATAAATTAATTTAGTATAATAAAAAATAAAATAAATTAATATATTGAGTGAGATAAATTTTTAAAATTTTTAAGGTTTTTTAATAAATAACATCACACTATAGGTTCCACGTTCCACACGTGGCCCTCCCATGTGGCA
>JAVXUM010000004.1:19761011-19772309 GCA_035590655.1 Pouteria glomerata
TTTTGATAAAATTACAATTAATACTATCAAAACCAAAAATGTTACAATCACACTTGACAATACGATAAATTTAAGAATAACTTGGTTAACTTCCACAGTATGCAGTCTTGTAAGAATTTCTCTAATTTCATCCATTCGATCAAAAGGAGGCGTAGGTTGATTAACTTCAGTAAATTGATTAACTTCTCTAGTGTCTTCGGTGCACCAGGTGAAATAATTACATTCTCTTTTCGCACATCGAAAGTAAAGCTTCCTAGTGTTATTTACCGACTCTGATATGGCAACAGCAGCCCTTTTCCCACAGTTACACTGTCTATTATGATACTTCAATCCGATGCTACTCTCTCCTGTGCTATATGTTGACATGTTTCTATCATATTAAGAGAAAAAAAATAAATAAGCCTAATGTATAAAACAAAAATTTCAAAAATTTCAAATACTTCAACATCTATGGCATATTAGCAACCTAACCAAATACATGTAATACATGCTTGTTGAGAATATATAACTACAAACCTAAAAGGTCCACCAAATATATTTCCAACAGAGAGGGACCAACAATGAAGGACCAACAAAGCTGACCAAAAGTATCCAATGAGGGACCAAACAATTAACAAATAACAGAAAAATCAAACCCTACAAAGACAACTTTCAACAACCACAAAACGACAAACACAAAATCCCAAATCATAAAATCCCAAATCATAATCTGACCAGAAAATCCCAAACGTAACCCAATAAAAATCCTAAGATTCCATTAGATCACAAAACTTCAAACCCCCATACCACCAAAAGGTTACCCAAATCGAAAAAACCTTACAAAATTAAATAACCTCAGAACGATTTGGAAAAACTTAGCAAAAGTGAAAAACCCTTCGAATCGTTTTTGTTTGCTTACCGATTTGGATGCTCTTCGACTTTTTTCCCCAGTTCGCCTTCTTCGTTTCTCTCGTTTGTATCGTTCCGGCCGTTCGTTCATATAGACTGAACGATATAAAGGTAAAGGAAGGGGTCTGGGTTAATGAAGGGCAAAATTGTCATATTACATCGATTTTATGAGTTACATCATCATTTAATCCTATCACTCTAATGGCAACCAAACGGAAGGGGGTATGGGTTAGTAACATTTTAAAATAAAGGAAGTCTCTGTAAATTTCAAATGTTCAGGGGGTCTGCCTGTAATTATGTAAATGTTTAGGGTAAGTGTAATTTACCCATATTGTAATGGTATAATTAGATAATCAATAATAGTTAATTGATAATATTTAATTAGTTAAATGAATAACTAATATACAAACCTTTCATCTTACTTGGGCCCAATCCAATCCAATCCAAAATTAATAATAAAAGAAAATTAGATAAAATAATAATATCATAATATCGTAATTAGTTAATTAGTAATATTAAATCATAATATTAGATTAATAATATTTAACTAGTTAAATTAATAACTAATACACAAATCCCTAATCTTACTTGTGTCAAATCCATTAAAAAATTAATAATATAATAAAATTAGGTAAAATAATAATATTTAATTAGTTATATTAATAATTAATACACAAATCTCTAATCTTATTTGGGCCCAATCCATTCTAATATCAATAAGATAAGAAAATTAAGCAAAAGAGTAATATTATAATATTGTCATTAGTTAGTTAGTAATTTTAAATTATAATATTAAATTAGTAATATTTAATTAGTTAAGTTAATAACTAATACACAAACCCCTAATCTTACTTAGGTTTAATCCAAATTCTTTTTGAACCAAATCCAATTCAAAATTAATAATATAAGAAAATTAGTTAAAATAATGATATTATAATATTGTAATTAGTTAAATTAATAAGTAATACACATACCACTAAGCAATCAACATATTACTTAGGCTTAGGTCAATTAATCATAATTCAAATTCAATACAAATAATTTCATAATTATTCAATCCAATTTAATATCTCTATTTCCAAGGTTTAATTTAGTATTTACGTTGTTAATTCGATAGTCGATATATAAACCAACGGAAAAAATTTAGCTTAGAAAAAATTAGAATTGCTTTATTTTATTCATTTGCGTACATTAGTGAAACTTAGACTCATTCGAGAATCTTATATGCCACCCGTTTGATCATCATTAGGCAACGGATTTGATCTTTGACAAGGTTCGTCGTCTTAAGGTGAACACGCGAGGATTGATGTACACGATACTTGAATTGTCTAGTTCAAATAGTTTGAGAATGTAACTATCTATCTTGTCTTTAACAACTCATGCAATGTTTGACATTAGATGGGGTTTCGATTGATGTCCTATTGCTCTCCAGGTGCATGCACAGAGTATGACTTATATCGTTTCTGTATCGTGTACTTGGAGAACTATGTGGATATGTTATCAAACTTTTGTCTAACTAGGGAATGAAGAAATCAAGTTGTTGAGTACAATTTAGATCGTGCATTCTTGAATGAGATAGGACCAACCACTTGCATAATGCAGGATCCCTCAGGCCAATTATGCCTATTTATTTTGAGATTTTGTTAAAATAGTTAGCGAAAACGTTGGATTAATTTATCGAATAAAATTTTGACAAAATATATGGATGGGATTAACTAGTTCATCACATTCACCAGCAGGTTTCACAGTGACTACATCAGCTGCCCTGTAGGAAATGCGCAAACTGGTATTACCACATATGGGAGCTCCTCAGGTAGCATTTGATTCATAATGGGTTCTTGAAGTAGTACTGAATTCTCCACAGGGAAGAGTATGCCTTTTCTCACAGGAAGGAAATGATTAAGATGAAGGCCGAAACTACGAAGGAGGTTGATCCGATGCTTACGATACTAACTGATATTGCGTGTGGATTGACATAAAAAAACATAAGATGTGATACTAATTTGATAGGTGGGAGTACTCCTCACTCAGGTGTAAATGACGAAACTTTAAGATATTTTGAAATACTCGAGGATGCGTAGACAGAATTGTATTTTGAATGCAAGAATTTTTGTAAATTTTCATTCATCGTTGAGCTGTTACATTTAAAGGCATTGAACTACTGGTCAGATACGTCTTTTGACATGCTACTGCAGTTGTTACACAGAATTCTACTATCAGGAGCATAGCTTGCTGATTCATACTACCAAATTCGCAAACTAACTGAAAATCTAAGATTGACATATAAGACTCTAGATGCATGTCTAAGCAGTTGTATGTTATTTCCAAATGAGAATGTCTACCTCGATACATGCATCGTGTGTATCGAGGGTGGCCAGGATTGTCAAAACAGTTTAGGTGTAAGTTTGTAGTTGCAATGTAAGTGTGCTAGTTTTCACATAAGCCAAGACTGAGAGACTTTTCATAGTTATCCAAGATTTCTTAACTGATGAGATGGCATGCTGAGAACAGTGAAGAAGATGAAAAGTTATCCTATCTAGCAGACTCCCTGGCATGAAAGAATTTTGATCAGAGATACCCTAAATTTATTGCTGATATTCACAGTGTGCACCTTGGCTTACCTATGGATGGATTTATCCCATTTAGGATCATGACTGGAGCAAGTCATAGTACGTGGGAGGTGCTGTTGGTTCTGTATAATCTTTTGCCCTAACTTTTTATGAAGCTACTTTTTCTAATCCTATCGACATTGATTGACAGATCAAGAGGTCCCGATAATAAGATAGATGTGTATATGCTGCCTTTGACTAAAGAACTTCATATATTATGGGCCGAAGGTGTGATAATATTTGACTCTACAAGAACTGAAATATTTAGACTCCAAGTAGCATTATTATAGACAATCAACGACTTCCCTGCGTATGTGAACTTAAATGGTTGAAGCACAAAAAAAAAAAAATTTGCATGTTCTTGCTGCAACCAAAGTAAGAAGTCAACCTAACTAAAGTATAATGAGTCTCGTTTGACGACACTCGAGAGTATGGTTTGGCACCACAAACAATAACTGGTTGATTTGTAGGTCCAGATCAAGTGGGAGCAAATATGAATAGTATGATTTTTAGAATCTGTTGGCCTTTTGCTAGCATCTATTCCTAGTATAAATAGAAACCAAAGTCATTATTGGACAAAGAAGAGTATTTTCTATGAGTTATACCTTACTAGAAAGACAACCTATTGAGGCACAACTTAAATTTTATGTACATCAAGAAGAATGTTCATGATAATATATTGTGGACCATCTTTGGTCTTATGGGGAAGTTAAAGGACAGTGCTAATACTCAACTTGATTTGCAAGAAATGGGGCTGAGACCTTATTGCATGTGCAAGAAAGGGGGTCCAACAAGATGTATATGCCATATGCATAGTACATAATGAGTAAAAAAGATAGAGATGCCTTCCTATCAATCTTGAAGGATGTTAAGATGCTTGATGGATATTATTCAATTATTTCTAAAAGAGTGAACATAAAAAAAAAGATATTACAGGGTTTGAAAAGTCATGACAATCACGTTCTCATTTAATAGTTACTACTTATCGGAATAAAGAATTGTCTACCTAAGAATATGGTAGAGTTGTTGATTGAGGTCAATAACTTTTTTAGACATGTGTGTTATAGAGTTTTCTATATAGATACTTTGGATGGTCTATAGGAGAGGATTGCTATGTCATCTGAAGAAAATTTTTTGCCGACTTTTTTTGATGTAATGGTTCACTTGACCATATACTTAACCAATGAAGCCCAGCTTGGTAGCCCTGTCCAATTTAGGTGGATGCATCTAATTGAGAAGTGTATAAACACATTGAAAAGGTATGTGTGTAACAAAACTCGTCCGGAGGCATCCATAGCCAAGGGTTATTTGATGGATAATGCACCAATTTTTATGATACATATCTTAATGACAATGTCCAAACAAAGTTAACCATAACAGAGCAGATAAATGACGTCCTATTGGGGAGGGGCACGTCATTTGATCTCAACCACATTAGGTGAATCCAGTCTTATTGGCTCGTACTATTCAACACCCCATCGGTTGTGTTGTTGACTCAGTAAGCCATTACTCCTTATAGAGAGTAAATTGTGCAATATTAGTAATAATTATCGTGCTTATTGATAACACAATTTGATCTGTGTTGTAGGAGACACTTAAATGAGCTTAAATGGAACATGCCTCACATAATGGATTGTCAAATTCGAATGTCCTATTATCAATCGTTTCATGACCAGTTTAAGAATTATGTACATATTAAATGTTTATATGCAGTTTTATATGTCCTGTTTTTATATGTCCTGCTGTATTATTCAAAATTTTTATTCAATTGATACGTGAACTGTGTAGGTTTACAATTTACGAAGCCTTAATGATCTTGCTTTAAGTGATGAAATAAATAAGTTATCTGATGGTCCCTATATGACGGCCCAACGTTGCACAGCTTATGACATCAATGAGTTTTGATTTCACATCAAGCAGGTAGACGATAAGTGAGTTACACAAAATAGTCGCATCAGTTGTCCATTCATCGATAATAGTTACTACCATAGCGGATTGAACGACGTTATTGAAGTCATATATAATCATAGTTTAAGATTTCTATTGTTTAAGTGTAATAGGGTTAATCTAATCCTTGGGGTTAAAACTAATAAATACCAGTTTAAATTGGTAAATTTTAACAATTTGTTAGATTGCGATGTACGAATGTAACATGAACCCTACATACTGGTGTTGATGGTAAAACAAGTTTATTATGTCAGAGATTCAGTCTATTCTAACTAGCAAATTGTAGTTAAAATATCGAGAAGGGGTATATCAGATCGAATGTTATAAGTCAAATGTTAATGCATTTGCCCAACAAGCTCTTGGTTAAGATATAATCGTCCAACGTGAGGAAGATGTTAATTGGGTTAGGAAAATCGTTGAAGGAAATACTGTTGTTTTATATGACTAATAAAGGATTGTGCACTTTTTATCTAAACAAAACTTATTTTAAGTACTTATTTTTTTGAAATTATAATAAATCTATCTTATGACATGTTTGGACATTCTAGGAGGAATCTAGGCCTCGGACGACGGTTAAGTGTTTCGACTTATCCTATACCAGTAGTAGCTCGACAAATGTTGTCCCGCCATTACCGTCCGCATTGGCTTACCCTTTGACACTCAATGAGGCACCTTCAGTGTTTGACCATACAGCGTCAAGCATAAATTGTTAGTTTAAGACATTTTTTAGCCGTTAAATTTTTTTTTTTTTCAACTCATTAAATTTATTATTTTGTATGTAACAAATTCTCCCACTCCGAGCAGGCCTCTGAAGACATTGTTGTAGTCGAACTGCGAGTCACATTAGATGACTCTGCAGTTCGTTGACGTGCCTCACCTGGTGAAGAAAGCCAGATGGTCCCTCATCTCTTATCTTGGAAACATAGTTTAGAATCTGATCGATTCTCGCTAACCACCCTCAATTGGGACACCTTCTCACCTAAAGCATTTGAAGGCTTCTGGGCCGAGGTGTAAGTACTTATATATATTTTCATGTATCATAGTTTACTTTATACCATTCGTGATGTTTGTGTTACAACACATATTGAATGATATCGTCTAACTTGTCCTTTTGAGGCTAATGTGATTGAAGTTCTTCCAGAGTTTTGAGACATTTGCTACGATAAGTGCCAGAAGATGTGAAAGGACCATAAAAACAAGGTCAAGCCTGATCATTGGAAAGGTCATGAGAAAGATTCGAACATCCTTCAGCATGTCCCGACGAGTGTCCTCCCTTATCAGTGGGCTAAGCTCGTTAGTTACTGGTTGAGCCAAGAGGCATGGTTAAGTAGATTGTGATATGAATTTTTTTCCTTAAGTTTTTTAGTTATGAAATGATACTTACAATAACTAATCGATAACAAATAAAAATAGGATGTGGCCAAATCACGGGATGTAGGGTCCTGGGCAAAAGAAGGGGACCCGCCACTTCACACATGTCTGCCACAAGGTAAAACATTAGTCTATCATTTAAAAATTAGGTAATTATTTTCATTTCTTGCAATAAAATACTATTAACATAATTTTTCATTCAATAGTTGGCAGAGTAGGGTGAGAGGACTGATCACGTGGCCATCTGGTTGGCGACCTATGATTAGAACTCACAAGAGGGTCATGCCATTAAGGTAATTGAAGTGTTATTTTGGCCATTGAGCATTTAAAATTTTTCTTTAAATAATTTAGTTATTTATCTTCATTTGTTATTTTTTAAATTACGCAGGATCAATTTGACACTCGTCTGGCCGAGCTACTTAAGGATGATAGGGAGTTGAGGCGAGAAAGGATGAGATATTTTACTCTATTGTCAGACAGGACGATCACAGATATACGCTTACGCGGGGTGCAGGCATTCCATGCTGGTCCATCGCACAAGCAGAGGCAACCACAGCTAGTTCTTCTCAGGCTAGAGGTTACGACGAGGACCTACTCTAGAACCTCCGCGCAATGATAAACACGCAGGAGGCATCACTTAGGGCTAAGATGAAGAGGCTCCTGTTTTAGAGTCAGAGTTATTTATGTTTTATTGTCACATTCTCATTTGTTTATTATTTTATTTTAGAACCCGAATGATGACAGTTGACCTTCCTAGATTGGATTGGACTGGATTGATCTTGGAGCAGACCCACCGTTACATAAATTTTTTGTTTTTTGTTTTTTTCTTTTTGTGTTACACTTATATATAAAACTTTGTAATTAAATTTTGTATTGTTATTGTATATATGTAGATGAAGATTTTTGTTTTATTTTATTTACAAAAAATTTGTACTACATGCGTGTAATACAAGTGTAATTAAAATTAAAATTATAGTAAAAAAAATACTTTAGAAATAAATATAATAGTATTCAATTTATATAAAATTTATAAATAACTAATAAAAATAAAAATAATAATTTTTAAAAAATATATTGACGGCTTATTGTGACATGAAAAAATTCTTTTAATAAAAATAAAATTATTAAAATTAAAACAAATAAAATAATAATTACTATTGGCAACTGCCATTGATAGTCACTAATATGTATAAAAGTGGTTGCTAATGTTTCTCACAATATGGTTGGAATTGGCACTAGGACTCACACTAAGTGATGGAAGATTATTAATGCGGTCGCAAATGATTCACAAAATAAAATTTTCAATGATCGCTAATGTAGTCGCAATAATATTAGTAACCGCTGTGATGATCGCTAATATATATTAGCGACGATGTATTTGCGCTCCATTCAAGTGGTCGCCATGCGGTCGCTAATAACAATTGCCATGCCGCCTTTAACGATCACATGTGGCAGCCGCTAATGCCTTTCTTTCTAGTAATAAAATGAGTGAAACTAATCAAACAAAGACCATATTTGTTTTATAAAGGAGTACTTAGCCACTAAACTATTAAATGCAGGTGTGAATCATACCAGTAAATATATATAATAGACAATATGATAATTCTAGAAACAGCAGAATATTATAGTTAATAATAATAACAATAATAATAATAATAATGTACTAAGAAATTTTGATGTTTACGTCTTAAGTAAATTCTCGAGTAACGTTAAAAGGTCTCACTTTTGGAGTAATTAGCTGTGTATATTTGTTTTAAAAATAAGAAATTCTAGTCTTTACTAATTTCTTACAAGCAAAAATTAGAGTAAGCAAAAGCAGCCAATCGCATAATACACGAAAGTAGGTGCTCTCATCAAAGAGGGTGGCCAGCCCCATTATCACGGGCGGACAATGCGCATAATTAAACGAATTAATTTAATCATATGATTATCTGCAGGGTTGTGTCATGTGCGATGGGCCCCCCACTATTGAGTTTAATTAATGGGCATAATCAGATGAATATATATATCTAATCACATGATTACCTAATTGTGGGTTAGGACTCGGATTTGCGCTGTTCGTTGCAATGGCCGCTTCAGATATTCTATTACTAACAATCATCATCCTTACATCCTTACTATACTTTAAATAAAATTAATATTAAATTTTTTATATAATTAAAGTAGTGTTTAGTGAGTCAATTTTTAACAAAAAAAAAAATATCAAAAATTATCACTACTACGATAATTTTATGTTTGATAAACTACCACTTTTTGTTACTTTTCTGCTCTACTACAATAATTTGATATGACAACGGGCCTCACTTTTTTATACTTTTTGCTCTGCTACAGTAAAAAACCTTACTAAAAATACCCAAAAGTTATTACTTTTCTGTTCTACTACAGTAACAATTTAACCAAATATCTAAAAAGTTACTCAAAGTTGTCAAAAATTACAATTTGTTTTACCAAACACACCAAAAATTATCACTAACAATTTTTAACAAAAAACTACCAAAACTTACTAAAAATTTTGTTCTCCAAACACCCTCTAAAACTTTAGAAAAAAAGTTTAAATTACAAAAATTATAGTAATTCATGAGTTTTAATTTTTTTTTTTTAAACTTTAGCACAATTACTAGCTGCACGTGTTTCAATCTCTCTTTCTCTCTTTGATTAATTTTTGTAAAATACCGTGAAAGAAAACATAAAATATGATACTCTAATTTAGAAGGTTTAACTTCTTAAACATTATAATTGAGAAGAATTTAAGTTAGCAATTTTGATTTATTTATAACTTTGCTAGGTAGATACAGTCCTGTTTCTAGATTAAGCCCTGTTTGCTAACTCAAAAAAATAAAATTTTGCAGTAGTGCTGATACGAGATATTTTTAATTAGCCACTAGTTGGTTATTTAGTAAAAATTTTTAAAAGTCAAATAAAATTAGTAAAAATTATAAAACAAAATTGGTAGAAATTAAAGAAATTTAATAAAAATTAATTTTATGTTCTGCGGAGAAAGTTGACTAAGTTGGAGAAAAAGTTACAGAACATAAGTCACGTACCTCTACAATTTACACTTAATATTATCTTAATCACTCATATTTTAATTATAATAATTAAATCCTTACATTTTAAATTAAGATAGCAATAAATCATTCTGTTAAATACTGCTTATATTCGGTCATTAACAAAAAAAAAAAAAGAAAGGACAAAATTGACAATTCACATTAGATGTCTTTAGAGTTATATAAATTTTTATAAATTTATAAGAGTTAATGTTTTGTGGTTTGTGCAATACATAAAAAATTTAAATTTTATAGTTTTATAATTTGTATTTATAAAAATTTATAAAATTATATATATATATATATATTTTTTTTTTTTTAAATCCAAACGGTGCTATATCTTCCCCGGTACCTCCAGCTCGATGACCCCGGTCTTCTCTCTTTTCTGTGCCCTGGACCACACCTTAAGCTGAAGTTTTTAAGTTTTCATTTTTCCATGGCAATTATTGCTGTGCATGTTACTACTATGTATTATTATACATTAAAAAAAAATGTAATTATATATATATAAGACTGATACCTAGCACTTTAGTTAATAGTTAAGTATGTAGTAAATTTTTTTAAAAATTGTGGAAAGTTGAAAAATATTGATAAAGGTGTGAAGGAAAAAAATTAAAAAAATTAATTTTATGTTTGGTGAAAAACATAAAGTTAAAAAAATTAATAAAAGTTATTTTTTTCTTTTTATTGGTGAGTCAGACGCCACCTAAAATTCCTCTTCCATAAAATGTCATGAATTTAGTGTTAGAATTTTTATATACCAACATTGATGACTGCACTCCTCGGTGCTTCTTTCTAAAATTATATGCCTAATTTCCATACGGAAAGTTTCCGCTGTAATGCATCTGTAAAGTGGACAATTTCGAGTACTATCTGAATGTTTCGCCGTCTGGATTCTTGTATGTTACGAGAATAATCGGGAAGATGGTCGATTCAGAATTTTAACTAAGGAAGGATATTGAGTATAAAAAAAAAATAACGAATTATATTGAAATTAAAAATATGATAAAAATTATATTATTTTTAAAAAATAAAAAAATTATTATTAAATATTAAACTAGTAAATATATTTTTCACAGTTTAATTATTTAATTGGCTCTTTTAAGAGCACTAGAAGTTGAATAAGGATATTTCTCGTTACTAAAAAATATAATTATAATTAATTTTATTATTTATAGAATTTATTATTATATTATATGTTATATTTATTGATATTATACTTAAAAGTATTCATTACTGTAGTGAAAAAAATACTTTATTTCATACATAAATATTTAATTTTGATTCTTTTAAATTATTTTTATATTAAAAAATTTTAAATAAAATTTAATTTTTTAATAAAATTAAAATAGTAAAAATATTTTAATAATTTTATGTCTAATAGAGGTTACTTGCCCCATTTATCTTTATGCGGCTCCGCCCATGATCTCGAAGGT
>JAVXUM010000004.1:19794263-19826456 GCA_035590655.1 Pouteria glomerata
ATATTGGCATTTTATCTATCAATCTTAAAGATTTACTTTCTTTGGGAGATAAAAAGAAAAATATGCTTGAAGCCTATATATTTGAGAGTTCAATGTACTAATGCTTACGAAAAGAATGTTATGGGTTTCTTTTTTCAAAACTCATTTCCCTTTTTGTTTCATTTATTTATTCTTTTATTAAATCTAAAAGTAACCATATAAAAAACATGAAACAGTGAGAATTATTCAACTATTGAATGCTTACCATTCCTTGAAAAGAAAAAAAGATTACACCTAAAGTTTAAAAAATACCCCTTTCCTTCTAAATCTTTTTAGCAACTTATTATTTAAATTGATTGATTTTTTTAGCAAATACTTGTTGAAAGCTCTTAATTTGTTTAGTAATCAGTTGCTAAAATGCTTCGTACACGTAATTGTCAAATTTGTTTAATTTTTTTCAGCAAATAATTGTCAATATTGTTTGATATTTTTAGTAAGTTTCTATTAAAATTTTGTATATGGGTTTTTAGAGCGTGAGTTTTGTATAGTAAATATGTAGGCTAAGGAGGTTGCATGTTTATTCCTAAGATGGGAAATATTTAATTGAGTTGCGGGAGAAAAAATAAGGCTGGGAGTAGCGGCACCCAAAATTTATAATAATAGGAGGGGAGAGAGAGAGAGAGTGAAGAAGAAGAAAAAGAAAAAGTAGAGTAACAAATTCACCCATTCGCCGTACATTTGCCCTAGATTATATCTGTGCGTGTATTCTTAAGTTTCTAGCCAATGATATTCTTTAAAGCAAGCATTTTTTTTTTTCCTTCCTAGTGCTGTTATCCTTATGCATTGAGACTTCTTCAATATGATGAGTATCCACTACAACTGTGAAAATCAAAACAAATCCTTAATGTCAAACACATCCATTCTCACAGATATGTCATTTTATGTGTGTATACATCACGGATTTGGAAGGTATATCAGAAGGATAAGTTACATATATAATTTGTGATGTTGATTAAAAACTAGGATTGTTTTCGGTGCAGCGTATATTGCTGGCCTAATTCATTATAATTTATGCATGTGCGTTTGTTGTATGTTTATTTCGTTGTTGACTGATGAAAAAAATAAAATAAAATCTATGCAATATGATTTTAAAATAAGTAAAGAAAAATCTGTGCAATATGAAAGGATTGGGAGTTTACCATCCATAACCTATGGAATTATTATGTGACAATCAGTTCATATTGCTTTTAACTCAGTGTTCCATAAAAGAATCAACCACATTGAGGTAGATTGCCACTCCGTTAGAGAAAAGGTTTTGCAAGAAACCATTAGAACTGATCATGTTAATGTTTGAGGACCAGTCTGCTGACCTTTTCACTAAAGCCCTTGGAGGATCTCGAGTCAAATATATACAAGAAGTTGGAAAGTATGATGTATACGCTCTAGCTTGAGGGGGAGTTTTAGAGAATATTATGAATATCGTTAAATATAGAGTAGAATCACTTAGGCGATTTGATTTTGTTTTCGTTTCCTAATTTGTAACTTGTTCAATGTATATAAACATATGCTTAGACAGCCTTAAGGGTGTCAAGCAATTCCATTCAATTCTTGTTTTGACATCCCCAAATAACACGTTGGTAGAGACTCTTGTTTGCACCCTAAGATAGCACTGAGAGAATTCAGGTTCATGACCTCCCAATTGGGAATTTTAGTCTTGCCCATAATGTTATGCAATCTAGAAACAACCTTGAAGCATATAAGTACACATCTAAGGTGCTCCAATTGTGGTAGGTCTGCCCCATGAAACACAATTGAATCGCTGGTAAACTGTAAATGCGAAATCACTTCCCTGGAAGTGTTGGGACCTTCTTCTCTGAATCAGTCTAAGAAGCCACCTTGTTCCATCTTTTTCAACATCTTGCTGAAAACTTCTATAGCTAAAACGAATAGGAGGGGAGAGATGTTGCCTCACCCTTGCTGGTTGCACCAAAGAAACTTGTTGGACTTCTGTTGATGAATGCAGAAAATTTCATCGTGGAAATGCACCAATAATTCATTGCCTCCACCTTTGTCCAAAACCCTTCCTCTCAAGGATTTTTGACAGAAATTTCACTCTGGTTGCCCTGTAATTTCTGCAGCTGAGACATTCCATGCGCTACTGTTGATACTGCACATCCTGAAACCAAAAGGGTGATCTTAGTTATCTTGATGAGCATTAATATCTCTCTTCTAGGATGTACGGTTCTCTTATAATATGATAATATCTATAGTCTACATGGGCTGAGTGATACGATATATATAAAGAATGGATTTGGTATTCTCATTTCTTATACAGTTTAAAGGAAATAATGCTGTTACCATTCCTTAGTTTGATGTCAGTATTATATCAGTGTTAATAATGCTTCAATTGCATAACGATACAGACAATGCCCCAAATACTTCCTTCTGCCATTCGCTCACCCTGAATCAACTGTTTTCACATTTTTTAATTTTTATATTATCAATATCTGATTCTGATGTGGATCTTTTCTTTATTAGCTGTTACATTCATCTTCTGTATCATTGCTTGATAACACAGTAAATCGGAGTGGGCACTGGATGGTCCAAATCCGGTCCGGGTCACCGAGAATTGCTGCCTTAACACCGGTGTGGTGCCTGCCAAAGAGCTTCCGATGCTTAAGTTAGCAAGGAAAACCCAAGATAATTTCGGCAGAGTAACGGCTAGGTAGAATTCCGTATCCGTACCTGATCACCGGAGTCCATCTATATATATATGTTTTGTTGATCCTGTATATGAACTGTGGGCTAGAGTAGTACTGGATCATGCCCAACATTCAATCGGGTTCCACCACCTGTTATCATAGATCTCAATGCTGATATCATTTTATTAGTTATCAAAACTGTTAGTGGGCAAGTAATACCCCTGCAGGCAAGAATAACGGAATATGTCAGAAGGTGATGATACGCGTGATTATGACGTAAGCATTTCTGTCTCATATGGGAAGATCGGGCCAACTTCTCAATCCATAGTCGGTCAGTCGAAATAAAAGATATCCGATCAGTAAATCACGCTCGGTCGAGTCGGTAATGCTAATTATGTCTGACCGAGCATAAACGTCAGTCGGTTAGGGAAGTAGGTCGGTCGGGTCTTTCAGTCGATTACTCACTCGGTCAACTGGGTCAGCTAAAGTAGATAGATTAACCAGTTGCACCCTATCAAAAATCATATCATTCCCTGAAATTAAACTTTAGAAGCGATTCTAAGCTAAGATTATTCGATAATGTTGAGAAATTATTTTGAATGACCATCACATTGCTTAACAAATATCATAATTTTAGCATTATAATAAGTATGATACCATTGAGTCTGTTTAGGATCATTGAAAATTTTATCTAATCGTTAATTTTAAAACCTCATTTGGTTTGTTTTTCTATTTTTTGTTTCTAGTTTTTATTTTTTATTTTCTGTTTTAAACTCATTTTTTATTTTGAGCTTTTCAGTTTAAAGCGCATTTGGTCACGTATGTTTTTAAATTTTGTTTTAGAAAATAGAAAATGAGTTTACACATAAAATGAAAAATAGAAAAAAATCATTTTGAGTATTTTTAACTCCAATAAAGAAAGCATAATATTTTTTGTTTCAATGTTTTGAAATTTTTAGAACATAAAACACATAAAATAGAAAACAAAAAATGAAAAACAAAAAATCAAACCAAATACCACCTAAACTTCCAGGGATTAATTAAGATATGTAAAAACTAATCCAGACACCTTTAATTGAAATAATGATAATAATAATAATAAATAAATAAATATGATACTATGGTACTGTTTGAGATTTCAAAAAATCAAAAAAAACTCTAAAAATATTTAAAAGTCTTTAAAAATCTCTAAAACTTATTTCACTGCAAGAATTACGAACTCACAACTTATCTCATTTTATCTCATTTTTTATTACTCCAAACACACCCTATATATATCTCAAACGAAGTGAAATTTATTTTTCAATAGTCAGTTACATGAAATATAAAACGGTATTATTTACTGCATTATTAATAATTTTCAACAATGCTCATCTTTTGCTGTTTGTCGCATCCTAACTTAGGCATTGCACTAACTATTCTTATTCAATTTTTCTTAGATACAATAAAAAAGTAGTATTTTTCTATTTTACAATTTCTTTATTTAGCATCAAATACTCTAAACTCTTTTTTTATAATATCTAATGTTGATTCCTCTAATCTTTGTGCTAATAAATATAAATATATTTATATTGGTTATACTTTCAATGATAATATTTTTGAAAAGCATAAAAATACAGTATAATAATATTTTACATTCAAATGAGCTGAAAAAATTTCTTAGGCAACCAAGAAGTTTAGTAAAACGTTCCTCATCAACACTATAAGTTGGCATAGTCTGTTATGATGTACAACTTATGAATTGAAAGAAATGCCCAAAGATTCAATGGTGCCTTAACCCGGCACATGGAATGGCTAAGAAGATCAAGTATGAAGTCAGAATAAAGGCCTCTCAATGCACTAGTATACAACAAACAGAAACCGACATTAATACTTGTAACACTTGGAAAATCCCTTTCTTTTGTATAGATACCAAATAGAAAACTCAATTCTTTCGTTTGCCGGAGGTATGCCCCCTAAATCATGTAATTCATTCTCCCATTAATATAAATTCTTTTACTTACCAAAAATATATATATTTTTTACATTGACATATATAACATTAGAATGGTATTAATAGTATAATAATATATTATATTAACGAAATAAGGGATAGAATTTAACAATATTAATAAAGAACATTAATAAAAGAATTATAGAATAGCTGTCGTACCATTCCAAAAAATTATAGTCTGAAAAAAAAATAGTTTGGAGTGCTGTTGTAGCACAATTCTAATATACATATCACCTACAACTACAAGAGCTGATGTGGTAAAATGGCGTGCAGATTTCCAAATGCCCCTTCATTAGAGCATCTTGGGCCTTGGGATGGGTTCTCTAAAGCAGCAAAGGTGCAATAGAGAGGTAACAATTCCTAACATGTATGGTCCAAACTTTCTGTGTGGATGAAAGCAAACCATTAACAGTACATAGATTAAAAAGAAAACAACAGGAAAACGAAATCAAGCAAACAGAGTAAAAGCTGAATTCATATCTGCATATATGAATGAATAAAAAGCAACAAATTTTTATGATGATTTTGATCAGGGCTTGTTGATGCACCATCTTGGTGAGCCGCTGGCTCCCTTTCAGTGCTTTGAACCTTCAATGCCAGTTTGATATGCAGGGAATGAAGCATTCTTGTTTGGACCCGGAATTTGATCACCCTCGTGTTGGATTTCGACAGTTCCTCGGTTTCGCTTCACCACCGAGATAACTAGTCAAGACTCTTTTTACCCCAAAACCGCGTCGAGGAGGCTTCTTGTTGCCACTGGTGAGAACCAAAGTTCTCCCTTCCTTTGCGGGGCAAGCCAGCTGCGCGGGCGAGAAGTTTGGTGTGCTAAGACTTGTTCTGCAAGGAGTGCCCGAAACAGGCACTGAATTCAGTGGGACTGGAACTCGGTCATGAGCAACCATAGGAACAGATGAGAGCTTATCGGAATGCCTAGTCAGGTCATCCATGTATAGAAGATCATCGATACGAGCCACGATGTTAAATGCCAAGCTTTCCAAAACTCTTGAATAGCTCTCCAGAATGGATTTTCCAACATCCTGAAAATAATGAAAAAAAAATTGTAAAAATAGGAAATATGTTCGGGCTAATGACATATAGAGGTGAAAGATACAGGAAATCTGAACCTTGTTGCACTGTATCTTGCTAGTGTCTAAGGCAGTCTGGGATAAACCGGGGAACTGCTGTTTCAAGCATATTAGGAGGCTTTCAGCTCTTTCTGCAAGCAATTCCCTCTTATCTCCATCCACCATTAGTTCCTTCACCATCTCCCAAGATGATTTTCCAGCTGAGCGTTTGGAGTTAGAAATAGGTTTCGAGGGAATTCGTCTTCGCCATACATAAATTGATGCTTCCAATCGGTTTGCAATCTCCACGGCAACATGTTCCGAGGACAGGTCAACACAATCAAGCAAGCACTCTGAGGAGAACTGGTCTGAAGTGATGTACCTGTAAATAACATCTCCTAGACAAGCTCTTCCATTCTTAAAACAGAGAGAAAGAGAGAGAGAGAGAGAGAGAGAGAGGAAAAGAAAAAAAAAACAAAAACAAAGACTATCTAAGATCCCCTTACACATGGGTAGAGAGTCGGGCAAAAAAGGGTCAGAATTAAGTACGGGAAATGATCAACAATGTTAGGATGAGTCAGGAATTTTCTGCAGTATTCTATTGATTAATTGCTCGTAAAGGATGACACTGATGTTGTGATATATTTGGAGAATTTAAGTGCAACCTTGCTTGGATCCCGTGAAGTAAACAATTGAATGAACATGCTGATACTGTGATAAATTTGGACAAGTGAGGGCTCAAGTAGAATTTCAAACCTTTGGAAGAGCTTCCAAGTATGATTCAGGAACTTCCATCTCGGCAAGAGCATTACTGTTAATAGCCATGGCAGCCTTTAATATCTGATTTGTGCATTCACGCTTGTGATGCAACTGCTTCCTTGTATCTTCGCCGAGACCGCCAGGAGGGATACGAGGCACAGGCAGCCACCATTTCTCCTCTTGCCGCTGAGGAGGCATTCGGAAAGAGGCTGAGCCATCAGCATCTGGGGCTATAATCCCTTGATCAACATACCAAAACTCCGCAGCGGTGAAGGTATCTAATATCTCCTGCGATGAGGAACCAATCAACCTTTTAACTTAAATGAAAATAACAGTGGATTAAACAAAAAAAAGGCAACATTGAACCTTACAAGGAGCATGTTATCTAGTTTACGCAGAGCCGGGAGGTTGAGGAAAAGATCTGACCGTGGGGTGCAAGTCATGACCTGATCAGCAAATGCAAAAACCAATAATGAAATATTTATCCTAGATATAATCATCCAATGACTAGGCTTTGATTGAGATTTAAGAATATGAAAGGGTACACAATTGGATTTAGAACTATTAAAGGATAACAATTACCTCAAACTTACTTCCATCTGAAAATGTTTGCCAAGAAGGTATGAACTCAACGATGTGATCACCAACACAAAGAAGTAATTCCATCTCTCTCGCCCACATTGATTTTTTCTCCAAAGGCAATGGTTCCAATCTCCAGAGTTGACCGAATACAGTAGCTAAAATTAAGGTACAAATATAATGGTTTGAAGTATAAGCAAAGGATTAACTAAATTGTAGGGATTTCAATCTGCTGAAATCCACAGAGAGAGAGAGAGAGAGAGAGAGAGTACCGCATAGATTGGTGATGGCATTTGAAATTGCCAGTGCTGTGGAAACTCCTTTACCACACCCTGACATGTCTTCACCAAGCAACAATTTGGAAAATCTCTCCCTCATCATGTCAATTTCTATTCGGCCAAGAGGAAAAAGATCAAATTACCAAACAAGAAAATGGTTAAAAGTTTTTCAAATTGCATGAACTTATTGAAATGGGAAGATGTATACAGTATATCTGTATGTGTTTGTGCAGGTGGAAAGGGAAAAAGAAAAGACTAACTGAAACTTATACAGCCATTTTGCTTTTCTGAATTGAATTTTTCTTTCGAGGCAATAAAACGACAAGATTCATTATTTTCTTTCCCACTCTCTCTTCCTTTCTCGATAACCAAACGTGGGATTTGAGGCAGAAACACCATAACTAACCTGAAACTTTCGAGCCCATTTCGCTCAATTTCGAATCGTCCAAATGAGGTTCTCCTTCCCCTTCAGACAGGTCTGAACTTGAGCATTTTGACACACGGGTCTGGCGAATAGGCCAACCCAGAGGAGCCGGCGAAGAACACTCCTTACCCTTTGGTTGGTCCGTCGAAGCAATAGAGCTCGAACTGCTTGAACTTGTGCTGCTTTCTCTGCACCCTAAGGCCGAATCAGTACGACCTTTTCTCCTACTCTTCTCACCTGAACTTTCCATCCTTGTCTATTTTCCCAGGAAGAAAAAAAAAAAAAAGAAAGAAAGAAAGAAAGAACGAAAAGGAAAAAAGAATATCTTCAAGAAAATCTGTTTGAAACCCAAAATGCTAGTGAATTTGAGGAGGAATTGGATGAGGGTAGTTATTAGTTAAGGACTCTGTTTTGCTTCAGCTTTGGTAGACGAAATGGATGAACTTCTGATCTTGGTTCTTTGTAAATCAATGCCGTCTTCCATTAAGGCATGTCAGATGTCGAGAGAATAAAAGTAACAAAACAGAAGGATTTGCTGGTGTTTGCTCAAACACATGAAGGACTGCCTCTCTCTCTCTCTCTCTCTCTCTCTGTGAATTTGATTTCAAGGTACGTTGCCAACTGCCCAACGCCAACGTTCTCTCCCACTGTCTCGATCCAAGATTCCGAAAATTTATTCAAACTGTCACCCCAAAAAAGGTCCATTCCATAAAATATTTAAGAGACAGAAATCTTACCGTTTGATAAAAAATACAAGTATGTTTATTTTTTTCCTTCTCTCTAAACCATATTTCACTTTCTTTTCTCCTTCTGTTTTTCTAATTTCTTAACTGCTTTTCTTTTCACTATCCTTTCAAAATTAAACAAAAAATAAAAATTCTCAAATTGACTTCACTTTCTTTGCAAAATCAAACAAAAAAGGAAATATTAATTTCCTTCCCAATTTTTCTTTATTATTTTCTCTCCTTTTTCATTTCTCTCGTCTTTAAATCAAATATACCCTAAGTTTGGAAGGAAGGATGTATAGGTACCAAAATCCAAACTAATTCAAGTTATCGATTCGAAAATTTCTTTTAAAATCGTAAAGAAATGTCATTAAAATATCCAGTGAAAGAAATTAAGCTAAATTAAACCACTAGTTGTAACTTAATTCACTTTGATTTGATTGCTTTATACTAAATAGTAGTTAAAAAATTATTTACATAATTTTTATATGTACTTAATACTAAAAAATTATGTCATATTGTCGTATATTACAAAAAAGGGACCAAACCAAAATTAGTATTAATTTTGTTTTAAAATAAATAGATTATACCTATGTTTTCATAGCCCCTAGAAACTATTGTTGACGAATGGATAATGATTTATTCTAAATTTTTAAGTGTATATATTTAAAATATTATATAATAAATATTATATTTAATAGTATTGATTTAATTTGAGTAATTAACCCCTCAAACTAAAACCGAATCAAATCATTTGATTTTTTTGTAATTTTTTAATCTAAGTCAAAATAAACAGGATAATTATTCAAAAAATAATCCAACCAATTGAACCAATTCAATTGTGCGCTCTTAACAAAAGTAATAATTTTTCTCTTACATTACATTACTATAATTACTTTTAGAATAATAATTTTATCATAAATTTTTCCTCCCTTTTTTTCATCAATTGAAAATTCGGACTATAGGTAAATTTCACCTTAATAATTAAAAATTCTAAATTCATCTCATTCTGGTAGTAGTTTTTTATTCAATTTTCTTTCTTAAAAGATGACAACTGCATATTTCATTATGGAGTGTTTGGCTGATCAAAATCAATCAAAACTCAACAATTTTTACTAATTTTTTTTATACTTTTTTCAATTAAATTTTATCTCCTATTATTTGTATATCAAATTTTTATGCTTTTATTATATTTTTTAATCAACTAAAAATGAAATACACAGCCAGCATTAATTCTAGTACATACAAAATTTTTGTTATTCGAGTCATTGACTTTTTGTTGACCACATATTTTAATTATCGTATCATTGGCTAGTAATTAAGCCACTAAGGTTGTCGTCTTGTACGCAAAATGATTGAACAAAGTGGGAGAATGCATAATTAAATTCATACATTTGAACATGGAGATAGATGAAGGGGAATTATTTAATATATTAATTTATCGATTTGAGAAAAATGGGCATCATGTGGCCGTTTTAGGGCTAATATAGTATGACTAATTGTGATTATATAAGGTCATACCCTGACCTTAGGGGCCCCCACTACTCCTGCCCTGGAGCAACATGAGGGAGGTAAATCGCGGGATGTGCATATATGACTAATTGTGATTATATATATGATATTTGTACTTGTTTAGGACATTTGTTGCCCCAAAATAAGGCAATTAATTACGCCTTTTCGATCATTGGAGGCTACGTATTGTATTGTTTAATAAACTATCCCACCAGTTTATCCTTCAGCATAAAAATTATACCAATTTCTACGTGTAGGTTCTAAAGTCAAAAAAATTAAATATTTTTCTCTACGTGTTGATGCAAATGGACTCTAACCCAAAAGACCGATCTATTAGGTATAGATAACACTTGCATATATAAGGCACTTCATAACCTCTCACGCAAGTAATGTGGGACAAATGTATGAATAGTCACCTTCCACTAAAGGATCGCCTGCATCATTACCTCCCTTCTCACGACACACGTCTCGTGTGATCCCACATATTTCTCACTTGGACCTATTCTAATACCAAATTGATGCAAATGGACTCTAACCTAAAAGACCGATCTATTATGTAGAGATAACACTTGCATATATAAAACATTTTACAATCTCTCATCCAAACAATGTAGGACGAGGGTACCTTCCACTAGAGGACCGCCTACATCACATGTATAATAGAAGCTAAATGTAAAAATCGGTATAATTTTTGCATTGAAGAGCAAAACGGTGTAAATATATACCAGTCGTACCTCCAACCCCACTAATAATACATGGAGGCACTTATAAAACTTAATTGTCTTTATATTTCTTTATTTAATGAAAAAATTATTTATACTCTTTGAATTCAAATACTATATCTTTACAATCTTCGTATTTTAGACTTAAATGCAAAAAATTCCTTCAAATATAGTTATCTTAACTTTTCATAACTTTAAAACATGGATTTGCATCTTTTATAATTCATATTACGTACATTTCTATATATAAATCTCTTGATTTTATTTAATTTTTATTTAGTATTTTTGTTTTCCTCACTTAAAAATTTAATATTATTCATAATTTCACTTTAAACTTATTATGAAAGTGTAAAAATAAAACTATGAAATTGAGGAGGTATAAATAATTTTCACTTTAATTAAAAGAAACAATAAGGCAATTACTATGCATTTACAATTTAATGTTGCATATCTTCCTAAAATAGTGGGCATTACTTTTTGAGATGTCAACTTTAGCAGTTAAAATGTAATGTTAATTTACATTTATTTAATTAATTTCGGAATAAATATATAATCAACACAACTATCAAATAACTACACATAGAATAGAATAGAAGGCTAGGATAACTATTTTACTGTTATCTATTTTTTAATTTTTGTGGCAGGCTTTATGTTCACATCATCCCGATACCTACTTCGAACTAGAAAAGAGGAAATTCAAAATGACCCATTTAACGGCTACAAAATTGTGGTTGACAACAATTGAATTCAAAAACCAAACCCACAAAGCAGAAAGGGCATTTTCTTTACCGTTGTAACAAAAGCTTTTACAACCCCTTGCCCTTTGAGACGAGGAAAGGATTTTAAAGTTTCATTCACCTTTTTCATCTTTACCCACCTCTCTCCACTTACTATACCTTCGATTTCAAAACTTGGATATTCTCAAAAATGACTTGTCGGCTTTTTAAACATAATTTAAAATATAAAAATTAACTTTATCCCTGACCGTGAGACTCAGAGAGTGTTTGAAAGAAAAAAATTTAATAAAAAATACTGTAAAAATATAAATAATTTAACATAAAAGTGATATATATTAAAATTTAATTAAAAAAATATAAAAAATAATTAAATTTTAATAAAATTAAATAAATTTCGATAGCACAGACAAAATTTATACGGGGAAGGACCACAAATTGCAACGGTTGCATACGAGTGCATATGCACATGAGATTTAAAGCCAGGCCATCAACGGGGTTCAAATTCTAGCCTGGTGCAATTCCAGGTAGCTTAAATTGACTTCGAACCATTGAGTCTTTGAATTGCAGTTGCGACCCAGTTCACGAGCACATTCTAGTTGCCTAATTGGCCCCCAGTGAATTTTTTTTTTCTTTTGAAAGGTCCCGGTAAAATCTAAGGATATGTTTGGAGTAATAAAAAGTAAAATAAAATAAAAAAATTACAAATTCGTAATTTGTGTAGTGAAATAAAAAATTAATCATTTAAAAAATTTTTTAAAGTTTTATTTTATATTTTTCGGCACAACGAACAGTGCCTAAATAATAAGGTATAAATTAGATAGATTAATTCAAATTTAACTCGATTCATATATTTAAATTCGACCTATTTTTAAAAATAATTTTTTAAAAAAATCATTTTAAAAATATAAATACATATATTCTAGCTAATTATTTTCTTTTTTTAATTTAGAACTCCACAAATTTATTATAACTGTTAACAAATGAGTAAATTAAGAGTCCGTACAATTCTTCGCTAACCAGTTACGTCTAAGAGTTAAATCTTGTGTGATAGTATCTAAAATTTACTAAATATTTAAATCGAATTCTCAACTTCTCTCAGAAAAAGTAAGAGTTTTGACCAACTGCTGCATAGCAATTGATGTGGGTAATTGTTTTTGAGGTGTTGAGAAGTGATCCAAAATTTTAGGAATCTGGAACTGTCAACGTGGGAAGATTGGGTCTTCCACCTTTGCACGTTTTTGCCTAGTTTTTCTCTTGTTTATTTCTGCCCGTTAGGCACAACTCCAGGAATAGCCGGAGTCAGTTTCTCATTCTGTTTTTTCATTCTGTTTCGTATGTAAGCCTATTTAAAGGCTGTTTTATTTCAATCAAATGTGTGGCTGTACTATTTTAAAATTGTGTGTTTCAGTTCAAATTGAAGTGCCATTGCAGACTGCTTCTTTCTTCTGCAGATCACTCTTTTAATTTTTAACAAAGTGGTATCAGAGCAAGGTTCACTTCTGACTGAGTGATAAAAGAGACGAGAGTTTTTTTTTTTTTAATGGCAGCAAATGGTCCCTCAGTGTCACAGCCACTTATTCCAGTGTTTAATGGAGACAAATACCAGTTCTGGAGCGTGAAGATGAAGACGTTGTTTAAGTCACAAGACTTGTGGGAGCTTGTTGAAGAAGGATTTGCCGATCCTGACGAAGCTGCAAGATTAAAGGAGAACAAGAAAAAGGATGCCAAGGCACTCTTCTTCCTTCAACAAGCTGTCCATGAAGACATATTTCCAAGGATTATGAATGCCACTTCGTCTAAGGAAGCATGGCAAATTTTGCAGAAGGAATTTCAGGGTGATAAAAAGGTTATCACTGTCAAGTTGCAGACACTTCGGCGGGAGTTTGAAACTGCAACGATGAAAAACAATGAATCTGTGCAAGAATACCTCTCCAGAATTTCTGCTATTGTAAGTCAGATGCGGGTTTATGATGAAAAGTGTGCTGATCAAGTTGTTGTGGCCAAAGTATTAAGGAGTCTGACACCCCGGTTTGATCACATTGTAGCTGCTATTGAAGAATCAAAGGATCTAACCATTTTTTCCTTTGATGAGTTGATGGGGTCTTTGCTGGCTCATGAGGCAAGGATCAATAGGCCTGATGAACAGGCAGATGAGAAGGTGTTTCACATAAAGGGGGAGACTCCAGCGAAGGAAGGTAACTCACATAGCTATGGCGAGCAAGCTGCTGCAAGAGGCCGCGGAAGAGGTGCTGGTCGTGGACGAGGAAGAGGACGGGACCAGACAATTCAATGTCACCACTGCAAGCGCTATGGTCATGTCAAGGCAAATTGCTGGCAAAGACTGAATCAAGCAAATTATGCAGAGGAAGCCGAGATAAATGAAGATGAAGAGGATTGCAGGTTGTTCATGACAAAAGTGGAACAGGGGCTGAACGAACAGAATGTTTGGTTCTTAGACAGTGGGTGTTCGAATCATATGACGGGGATGAAGACAATGTTCAAAGACTTGGATGAGACCTTCAAAATGAGTGTCAAACTTGGGGACAATAAACAGATCCAGGTTGAAGGAAAGGGCACAGTTGCGCTGAGGAACAATAATGGTAAAACCAAATACCTTTACAATGTTTTTTTTGTTCCTAGCTTATCCCAAAGTCTGTTAAGTGTGGGACAACTGATGTCAAATGGGTATTCTGTAATGTTTGATAATGAGTCATGTTTGATCAAAAATAAGAAAACAGGTCGAATTGTAGCAGAATTGAGTATGACAAAGAACAAGCTATTTCCAATAGAGCTCTCAAGTTTGGAATACTGTGCTATGATAGCAAAAGCAGAAGTAGAAACAAGGTTATGGCATAAGAGGTATGGACATCTTAATCTTAATGGAATGAAATTGTTGCAGCAAACAAATATGGTGCATGGAATACCTAAGCTCAACAGTTTTGGACTATGTGAGGCTTGCATTTCAGGAAAGCAAAGCAAAAAACCATTCCCTACGGGAAAGGCATGGAGAGCACCCAGCAACTTGAATTTAATCCATACAGATTTGTGTGGACCAATGAAGACAAAAACACTTGGAGGGAGCCGATATTTCATGCTTTTAACTGATGACCATAGTCGTATGAGTTGGGTGTATTTTTTGCAGACCAAAGATGAAGCCCTTGAAGCTTTCAAGAAGTTCAAAGTTCTTGTGGAAAAACAAAGCGGGCAATTTATTAAGGCATTGAGAACAGATCGAGGGGGAGAGTTTACTTCGCAGCTGTTTAGTTCATTTTGTGAAGAGCACGGGATCCACAGGGAACTCACTGCTCCAAACACACCAGAGCAAAATGGAGTGGCTGAGCGCAAGAACCGAACGGTGGTAGAAATGGCGCGAAGTATGCTTCAGGAGAAAGGTTTGCCAACACAATTCTGGGGAGAAGCTGTTGCCACAGCCGTTTACTTGCTGAATATATCACCAACAAGAGCTGTTCCAAATCAGACTCCATATGAAGTTTGGATGGGTAGAAGACCAGGGGTAAGTCATCTAAGGGTCTTTGGGTGTGTTGCTTATACTTTGATTAACTCAAAATTTCGCAGCAAATTGGATGCAAAAGCCACAAAGTGTGTCTTCATTGGTTATTGCACCAACTCAAAGGCATACAGGCTCTACAATCCAGCAAGTGGAAAAATTCTTATCAGCCGGGATGTGACATTCAATGAGGAAGGAAGGTGGACATGGCAAGAAGATGGTGAAGGAGTCATTCAACTTGAGGAACTAGTCACTGAAGAAGAGCAACAAAATGATGGTGAAGGAGTACAAACTTTATCTAACACCCCTGACGGATCTGCTGCCACATCACCTGATGCATCTGAAACAATCACTTCATCAAGAATGTCCTCGGGCTCGTCGAGTTCAACTGAAGAAGAAGGACCACAAGGATACAGATCTTTACAAGACATCTATGAGACAACGCAAGCCTTGTACGTGGCCGATCCGCGTTCTGTTGAAGAAGCCTTGAAGAAAGATGAATGGAGGCAGGCCATGAAGGAGGAATTAACGGCAATTGAAAAGAACAACACATGGAAGCTGGTCGAATTACCGAAAGGCAAGACGGCGATTGGAGTGAAATGGGTGTTTAGGACCAAGTATAATGAGGATGGAAGCATTCAAAAGTACAAAGCACGGTTGGTGGCAAAGGGATACTCTCAGCAACAAGGCATAGACTATGAGGATACCTTCGCACCTGTCGCACGCTTTGAAACTGTAAGAACACTTTTGGCTCTAGCTGCTCAACTAAATTGGTCTGTACATCAATTTGATGTTAAGTCAGCTTTCTTAAATGGAAAATTAGAAGAGGAAGTCTATGTAACACAACCTGCAGGATTCGTGATTCAAGGTGAAGAAGGAAAAGTATATCGGTTAAGGAAAGCGCTCTATGGATTAAAGCAGGCCCCTAGAGCATGGTATGAAAGGATAGATTCCTACTTTGTCAAAAATGATTTTAAAAAAAGTAAAAACGAGCCCACACTCTACATCAAGAAACAAGATGAAGATATCCTATTTGTTAGCCTTTATGTTGATGATATGGTCTACATGAGCTCATCTTCTTCACTCATTGATCAATTTCGATTAAGCATGAGCAAAGAATTTGAAATGTCAGATTTGGGTTTACTGCACTACTTTCTTGGTATAGAAGTAAAGCAGATTAAGGATGGTATTTTCATCTCTCAAAGAAAATACGCAACAGATTTACTGAAGAGGTTCCACATGATGCACTGTAAGGTAGCAGGCACACCAATGAACATGAATGAAAAATTGCAATTGGAGGATGGCACAGAACCAGCTAATGAACATCATTTCAGGAGTCTAGTGGGGGGTTTCTAGGTTTATGCATTCACCAACAAAGCATCATTACGGAGCTGCAAAACGGATTTTGCATTATGTGGCAGAAACTCTTGATTTGGGATTATGGTATGAGCACGTGGAGCACTGCAAGTTGAATGGATACAGTGATAGGAGAAGCACCTCAGGTTACATATTCGGCCTTGGGTCAGGACCAGTTTCGTGGAGTTCAAAAAAAAAGGCCACTGTTGCACTATCATCCTCAGAAGCTGAGTATATGGCAGCAACTGCATCAGCATGTCAAGCAATCTGGCTGAGGAGAGTGTTGGAAGAGCTTGGGCAAGAGCAAGGTGAAGCCACAAAGATTTACTGTGATAACAAAGCAACTATGGCCACGTCAAAAAATCCTATATATCACGGAAGAACTAAGCATGTGGATATAAGAGTACATTTTATTAGGGACTTGGTCACCGAAGGAAAAATAGCTCTGGAATACTATAGCACTGAAGAACAAGTTGCAGACATCCTGACAAAGCCATTGGCAAAGAGCAAACATAAGTATCTGAGGTCTTTGCTTGGTGTACGTAATTTTGAATCAAGGGGGAGTGTTGAGAAGTGACCCAAAATTTTAGGAGCCTGTAACTATCAACGTGGGAAGATTGGGTCTGCCACTTTTGCATGTTTTTTTTTTTTTTTTAGTTTTCTCTTGTTTGTTTCTGCATGTTAGGAGTCTATTTCTGCACGTTAGGCACAACTCCAAGAATAGCTGGAGTTTGTTGCTCATTCTGTTATGCATGTAAAGCCTATTTAAAGGCTGTTTTATTTCAATGGAATTGTGGCAGCTGAACAATTTCAAATTATTTTTTTGCTTCAGTACAAATTGAAATGCCATCGTAGACTCTCTCCTTTTTTTGCAAATTGCCTCTTGATTTCTACACAACCCACGCTCCAATGTTTGAATCCTCACCTTAACCTACCCACCAAAATTTCCAGAAAATCTCCTATTCATCATTCATTCGCATCAAAATAATTTTTCTTAAAACATAATTTATTACACAAAAAAATCATATCAATTCATTATTAAAAATATAAATTACTGTCTTCCACCTATTCAAATGCCCAACCAACATCCGCTATGCACTGTTGATATTTCCGAATATGATTACCAAATTCACTTGCATCTCATAAACTATCTATACACAATTAATTCCAAAAGTTTAAGATCCTCAATAATATAACAACCAAAAGTATATTTTGGACAGAACTCAATACTCTGCAAAGGCATTACACAATTTTTTTATACATTACGTTAAAACCAGTAGAACCTGAATCAAAATCATATATATTTATAACACCAAACTTTCTTGTGATTAATAACCATAAGTATGCTTCCAAAATTATAAACTAAACAAACAACAAAATAAATTTCATCTATCCCCCAAGATTCTTTCACTAATTAGGATCCACTAAATATTTTTTACTTTTATTTTTGAGTTGCAAAAATCTTTGTACCCGCAGTATTTGCTTCTATTGTTCAACCCAATTACCTTCTCACTCTAATACACAAGATCTCAACATATCCTCCAGTGTCTAAATCGTCCCTCAACCTGCCGCACCAAAATTTTTAGAAAATCTTCCTCGAAACATAATTTATTACACCACAAAAATCATACAAATTCATCACTAAAAATACAATTTACTGTCTTCAATTATTCAAATGCCCAACCAACATCCACTACGCATTTTTATTTTAAATATTCATGATATTTCCCAATATCATTACAAAAACACTAACATCTCCTAAACTAATATCTATACGCTAAATTCCGAAAGTTTAAAATCGTCGAAAATATAACCACCAAAACTACATTTCAGACAGAAGTAAATAATCCACAAATGCATTATATAATAATTTTATACATTTCATTAAAATTAGCAGTCCAACACCAAACTAGATACTTCCAAAATTATAAACTAAACTGACCACACAAAAAAAATTACATCAATCTCCCAAGATTTTTGTCTAATTAGGATCCACCAATTTTTCTCTTTTTGAGCAGCAAAAATCTTTGTGCCCCCAATATTTGCTTCCATAGCTCATCCCAATTACTTTCTCACTCTAATACACATGATCGCAACATATAGTCCAGTGTCTGAATCGTCCCCTCAACCTACCATACCAAAATTTTCTAGAAAATCTTCCAATCATCATACATTCACATCTAAATAATCTTTCTCAAAACATAATTCATTACATCATAAAAATCATTCAAATTCATCACAAAAAATATTATTTACAATCTCCAACTATTCAAATGCTCAACCAACTTTTGCTACGCATTCTTATTCTAATTATTTAAGATACTTCTTAATGTGATTACCAAAATTACTAACATCTCGTAAACCAATATCTATACATAATTCAGAAAATTTAAGATCCTCGAAAGTATAACCACCAAAAGTAACCACACCAAAATTTTCAAAATATCTCCTAATTCATTACACCATAAAAGTCATACAAATTCATCACTAAAAATATAATTTACGATCTTCAACTATTCAAAAGCCCAACCAACTTCACCTACGCGCACTTATTCTAAATATTCAAGATATTTCCTTATATGATTACCAAAATCACTAACATCTCCTAAGCTAATTTGTAGACACTTAATTCCGAAAGTTTAAGATCCTCAAAAATATAAGCACTAGAAGTATATTCGGACAAAACTCAAAACACCACAAACGCATTACGCACTAACTTTCTACATCATGTCAAAATTAGTAGTCCAAACCTGAATCAAAATATTATATATTTAGAACACCAAACTTCCTTATGATTAACAACCATAAGTATACTTCAAAAATTATAAACTAAACTGCCCACAAAATAAATTACATTTATCTCCCAAGATTCTTTTGCTAATCAAGATCCACTAAATAATTTTTTTTTTTTCATTTTGAGCTTCAAAAATCAATGTAGTCCTAGTATTTGCTTTCTTTGCTCATCCCAACTACCTTTCCACTCTAATACAAATGATCTCAACATATTCTTCAGTATCTGAATCATCCCCTCATCAACCTTTCACACCAAAATTTTCAAAAAATCTCCCAATCATCATACCTTCGCATCTTAACGATTTTTCTCAAAACATGATTTATTACATCATAAAAACCATATAAATTCATCACTAAAAATAAAATTTACTATCTTCAAATATTCAAATGCCCAAACAACTTCTGCAACGCTCTCTTATTCTAATATTCATGAAATTTCTTAATATCATTATCAAAATCACTTACAACTCCTAAACTAATATAAATACACACTTAATTCCAAAAGTTTAATATCCTCAAAAATATGACCACCAAAAGTATAATTCGAACAGCATTCAATACACCGCAAGCTCATTATACAATTCTTTTATATATATTGTTAAAATTGTAGTCTAAGCCAAAATCAAAATCTAATATATTTATAATGCCAAACTTCCTTGTGATTAGCAACCATAAGTATACGCCAAAAATTATAAACAAAACTAACCACAAACCACATGATCGCAACATATCCCCCAACGTCTAAATCGTCCCTTCAACTAATCACACCAAAAATTCAAGAAACTATCCCATTCATCAAACCCTCACATCTTAACAAACTTTCTCAAAACATAATTTATTGTACTATAGAAATCATATAAATTCATCACCAAAAATATAATTTACTATCTTCAACTATTCAAATGCGCAACTAACTTCCGTTATGCACTCTTATTCTAAATATTCGTGATATTTCCAAATACAATTACCAAAATCACTTACTTCTCTTAAACTAATGTCTATACACACTTAATTCTGAAAGTCTAAGATCCTCGAAAATATAACACCAGAAGTATATTTCGGACAAAACTCAATACTCAGGCAAGGCATTATATAATTCTTTTATACATCTTGTCAAAACTAGTATTCCAAACCTGAATCAAAATCTTATATATTTATAATGCCAAACTTCCTTGTCATTAACAACCGTAAGTATACTTCAAGAATTATAAACTAAATTGACCACAAAACAAATAATATGTATCTCCCAAGATTCTTTTAGTAATCAAGATCCATTAAATATTTTTATTTTCCTTTTAAGCTTCAAAAATCTCTATACCCCCAGTATTTGCTTCCTTTGTTCATCCCAACTACCTTCCCACTATAATACACATAATCTCAACATATCCTTCAGTGTCTTAATCGTCCACTCAACCAACCACACTAAAATTTCAAGAAAATGTTCTATTTATCATACACACGAATCTTAACAATCTTTCTCAAAACATAATTTATTACACCATAAAATCATAGAAATTCATCACTGAAAATATAAGTTACTATCTTCAACTTTTCAAATGCCTAATCAACTTCCGCAACGCACTCTTATTCTAATACTCGTGATATTTCCTAATATCATTACCAAAATCACTTATATCTCCAAAACTAATATTCCAAAATTTTAAGATCCTTGAAAATATAACCACCAAAAGTATATTATAGAAAAAACTCAATGCTCCACAAATGCATTACATAAAATTATAAACAAAACTGACCACAAAACAAATTACATTTATCTCTCAAGATTCTTTTGCTAATCAAGATTCACCAAATTTTTATTTTTTTTATTTTTGATCTGCAAAATCCTTTTACCCCCATTATTTGCTTCCTCCATTCACCCCAACAACCTTCCCACTCTGATACACATGATGTCAACATATCCACTAGTGTCATAATCGTCCTCACCACACCAAAAATTCCAAAAAATCTTCCCTTCATCATACATTAGCATCTTACCAATCCTTTTCAAAACATAATTTATTACACTACAGAAATCATATAAATACAACACTAGAAATATAATTTATTATCTTCAACTCTTCAAATGCCAACTAACTTCCACTACGCACTCTTATTCTAAATACTCAAGATATTTCCTAATATGATTATCAAAATCACTTACATCTCCTAAACTAATATCTATACAATTAATTTCAAAAGTTTAAGATCCTCGAAAAAATAACCACCAAAAATATATTTCGGACAACACTCAATATTCTGCAAGTGCATTATATAATTTTTTTTAAACATCTCGTTAAAACTAGTACTCTAAACCAGAATCAAAATTTTATATACTTATAAAGCCAAACTTTCTTGTGATTAACAACTGTAAGTATACTTTCAAAATCATAAACTAAACAGACCACAAAACAAATTATATTTATCTCCCAAGATACGTTTGTTAATCAAGATCCATAAAATATTTTTTTTTCTTGTTGACATGCAAAAATTTTTGAACCCCCATATTTGCTTCCTATGTTCATCCCCTCAACTTACCACACTAAAATTTCCCAAAAATACCTATTCATCATACATTCGCATCTTAACAATCTTTTACAAAACACAATTTATTACGCCATAGAAATCATCAAATTAATAACTAAAAATATAATTTACTATCTACGACTATTCAAATGCCTAACCAACTTTTGCTACGCACTGTTCTAAATATTCATGATATTTCCTAATAAAATTACCAAAATCACTTACATCTTCTAAACTAACATCTATACACATTTAATTCTGAAAGTTTAAGATCCTCAAAAATATAACTATCATAAGTATATTAAGATCCTCCAAAATATAACTATCATAAGTATATTTCAAACAGAACTCAAAACTCTATAAAGGCATTATACAATTCTTCAATACATCTCTTTAAAACTAGTAATATAAAGCTGAATCATACCTTATAAATTTATAACACAAAACTTCCTTGCGATTAACAACCGTAAATATACTTTAAAAATTACAAACTAAGCTAACAAAGCAAATTACATTTATCTCCCAAGAACCTCTTGGTAATCAGGATCCAATAAATAATTTTTTCTATTATTGAGCTTCAAAAATAATCGACTACGGTGGTTCGATCATGTTAAAAGGCATCCAGCGGAAGCACCTGTTAAAAGGTGTTAAAGTATGGAGATTGACATAACTAGGAGAGAAAGAGGGAGACCCAAGAGTACTTGAAAAATTACTATTAAATATGACCTGACCTACATGGATTTAACGGAGGATATGACCCTTAATAGATTTGATTGGCGTCGTCAAATCCATATAACCGACCCTACTTAGTGAGAAAAGGCTTAATTTGGTTTGGTTTGATTTGGTTTATTGAGCTTCAAAAATCTCTGTACCACCAGTATTTACTTGCTTTGTTCGTCTCAACTCCCTTCCAACTATAATACACATGATCTCAACGCATCCTCCGGTGTCTTAACCATCCCCTCAACCCACCACACCAAAATTTCCATAAAATCTCCCATTTGTCGTAAATTCGCATCTTAACAATCTTTCTCAAATCATAATTTATTACCCCAAAGAAATCATATAAATTTATCACTAAAAATATAATTTACTACCTTCAATAAACCAACTTCCGCTACACATTTTTATTCTAAATATTCACGATATTTCCTAATATCATTACCCAAATCATTTACACCCCCTAAACTAAAATCTATACACAATTAAATCTCAAAGTTTAAGATTAAGATCCACCAAATATTTTTTTTTTTCTTTTTGGCATGCAAAAATCTTTGTACCCCCAGTATTTGCTACCTTCGTTCATCCCAACTACCTTCATCTCAACATATCTTTAGTATTTGAATCGTCCCCTCAACCTACCACACTAAAATTTCAAAAAAAATCTCCCATTCATCATACGTTCACATCTTAACAGTCTTTCTCAAAACATAATTTATTACGCCATAAAAATCATATAAACTCATCACAAAAAATACAATTTACTATTTTCAACTATTAAACTGCCCAACCAACTTCCGCGATGCGCTTTTATTCTAAATATTCATGAAATTTCCTAATACAATTACCAAAATTACTTGCTTCTCCTAAACTAATATCCATACACACTTAATTTTTAAAGTTTAAGATCCCCAAGAATATAACCTTCAAAAGTAAATTTAGGACATAACTGAATACTCTGCAAAGGTATTGTACAATTCTTTTATACATTTCAATAAAACTAGTATTCTAAACCTAAATCAAAATCTTATATATTTATAACGCCAAGCGTCCTTGTGATTAACAACTGCAAGTATACTTCTAAAATTATAAGCTAAACTGACCACAAAACAAATTACATTTATTTTCCAAGATTCTTTTGCCAATAAGGATCCATCAAATATTTTTATTCTTTTGAGCAGCAAAATCATTGTACCCCTATTATTTGCTTCCTTTGTTCATACCAACTACCTTTTCACACTAATACACATGATTTCAACATATAGTCCAGCGTCTTAATCATCACCCCAAACTACTACATTAAAATTTTTAGAAAATATCCCATTCAACATAACTTCACATCATAACAACCTTTCTCAAATCATAATTTACTACACCAAATAAATCATATAAATTCATCACTAAAAATATGATTTACTATCTTCAACTTTTCAAATATGCAACCAACATCCACTACACACTCTACTTCTAAATATTCATGATATTTTCTAATATCATTACCAAAAACACTTACATCTCCTAAACTAATATCCTTACACAATTAATTCCGAAAGTTTAAGATCCTAGAAAGAAAAACCACTAAGAGCATATTTTGGACAGAACTCAAAACTCCGCAAGTGCATTATACAATTTTCTTACACATCTCGTTAAAACTAGTAGTCTAAACCTGAATCAAAATCTTATATTTTTGTAACGCCAAACTTCCTTCTGATTAACCTAAGTATACTTTCAAAATTATAAACTAAACAGACCACAAAACAAATTACATTCATCTCCTAAGATCTTTTGCTAATCAAGATCCACCAAATATTGTTTTTTCTTGTTGACATTAAAAAATCTTTGTGCCCTCAGTATTTGCTTCCTTTGTCCATCCCAACTACCGTCCCACTCTATTACACACATGATCTCAACATATCATTTAGTGTTTGAATCACCCCCTCAACCTACCAAACTAAAATTATCAAAAAATATCACATTCATCATACATTCGTATCTCAACAATCTTACTCAAAACATAACATATTACACTATAAGAATAAAATAAATTCATCACTAAAAATATAATTCGCTATCTTCAACTATTCAAGTGCCCAACCAATTTCCGCCATGCACTCTTATTCAAAATATTCAAAATATTTCCAAATATAATTACGAAAATTACTTACATCAACTAAACTAATATCTATACACTCTTAATTCCGAAAGTTTAAGATCATCGAAAACATAACCACTAAAAGCATATTTCAGACAAAACTCGATACTCTGCAAAGGCACCATACAATTCAATTATACATCTCATTAAAACAAGTATTCTAAACCTCGATCAAGATCTTATATATTTATAACGCTAAACATACTTGTGATTAAAAACTGCAAGTTTACTTCCAAAATTATAAACAAAACTGACCACAAAACAAATTACATTCATCTTGCAAGATTTTTTTGCTAATCAAGATCCACCAAATATTGTTTTTTCTTGTTGACATTCAAAAATCTTTGTGCCCTCAGTTTTTGCTTCCTTTGTCCACCCAACAACCTTCCAACTCTATTACACACATGATCTCAACATATCCTTTAGTGTCTGAATCAACCCCTCAACCTACCACACTAAAATTTTCAAAAAATATCCCATTCATCATACATTCGCATTTTAACAATCTTACAAAAAACATAACTTACTACACTATAAGAATCATACAAATTCATCACTAAAAATATAATTTGCTATCTTCAACTATTCAAAAACCCAACCAACTTCCGTTGTGCATTCTTATTCCAAATAACCACGATATTTCAAAATACAATTACGAAAATTACTTACATCTCCAAAACCAATAACTATACACTCCCAATTCCGAACGTAAGATCATCGAAAACATAACCACCAAAAGCATATTTCAGACAAAACTCGATACTCTGCAAAAGCACCATACAATTCATTTATACATCTCATTAAAACTAGTATTCTAAACCTCAATCAAGATCTTATATATTTATAACACTAAACATCCTTGGGCTAAAAACTGTAACTATACTTCCAAAATTATAAACTAAACTGACCACAAAACAAATTACATTCATCTCCAAAGATTCTTTTGCTAATCAAGATCCACCAAATAGTGTTTCTTCTTATTGACATTCAAAAATCTTTGAGCACTCAATATTTGCTTAGCTTGTCCATCCCAACAACCTTCCCACTCAATTGCACACATGATCTCATCATATCCTTTAGGGTCTGAATCATCCCCTCAACCTACCACACTAAAATTTTCAAAAAATATCCCATTCATCATACATTCGCATCTCAACAATCTTACTCAAAACATAACTTGTTACGCTATAAGAATAATATAAATTCATCACTAAAAATATAATTTGCTATCTTCAACTATTCAAATGCCCAACCAACTTCCGCGATGCACTCTTATTCTAAATATTCATAATATTTCCAACAACAATTACGAACATTACCTACAGCTACTAAACTAATATCAACACACACTTACTTCCGAACGCTTAAGATGATCGAAAACATAACCACCAAAAGCATATTTGGGACAAAACCAGATACTCTGCAAAGACACAATACAATTCATTTATACATTTCATTAAAACTAGTATTTTAAACCTCAATCAAGATCATATATATTTATAACACTAAACATCCTTGGGAATAAAAACTGCAAGTATATACTTCCAAAATTATAAACTAAACTGACAACAAAACAAATTACATTCGTCTCCCAAGATTCTTTTGTTAATCAAGATCCACCGAATATTGTTTTTCTTGTTGACATTCAAAAATCTTTGTGCCCACAATATTTGATGAAAAAACTGGATCGAGCAACACACACAATAAAAACAATCTAAGGCAAAATTAGAAGACAATCACACAAGAACACAAGATTTACGTGGTTCGGCAATGTGCCTACGTCCACGGGAGGTTTTCTGTCTGTTCTTCACTATGAAAAAGCCAAACGGCTGAGTACATCATAACAGCTAGGGTTTACGCTTTTAAACTAGCACCTAGGTAACCCAAAATTACAAATATACCCTTCATAAAAAACGTAAGACGAACTGTACGGAACTGTACGAATTACCCTGTACCGTACCCTTTAGTGTACACATGATCTCAACATACCCTTTAGTGTCTGAATCATCCCCTCAAGCTACCACACTAAAATTTTCAAAAAATATCACATTCATCAAACATTCGCATCTTAACAATATTACTCAAAACATAACTGATTACACTACAAGAATCATATAAATTCACCACGAAATATATAATTTGCTATCTTCAACGATTCAAATGCCCAACCAACTTCCGCAATGTACTCTTATTCTAAACATTCATGATATTTCCAAATACAATTACGAAAATTACTTACACTCCTAAACTAAGATATATAAACTCCTAATTCAAAACATTTAAGATCATCTAAAACATAACCACCAAAAGCATATTTCAAACAAAACTCAATACTCTACAAAGGCACCATACAATTCATTTATACATCTCATTAAAACTAGTATTCTAAACCTCAATCAAGATCTTATATATTTAAAACGCTAAACATCCTTGGGATTAAAAACTGAAAGTATACTTCCAAAATTATAAACTAAACTAACCACAAAACAAATTACATTCATCTCCCAAGATTCTTTTGCGAATCAAGATTCACCAAATATTGTTTTTTCTTGTTGAAATTCAAAAATCTTTGTGCCCTCAATATTAGCTTCCTTTCTCCATCCCAACTACCTTCCTACTCTATTATACACATGATCTCAACATATCCTTTAGTGTCAGAATCATCCACTCAACCTACCACACTAAAATTTTCAAAAAATACCCCATTCATCATGCATTCGCATCTCAACAATCTTACTCAAAACATAACTTATTACACTATAAGAATCATATAAATACATCACTAAAAATATAATTTGCTATCTTCAACTATTCAAATACCCAACCAACTTCCGCTACACACTCTTACTCTAAATATTCATGATATTTCCAAACACAATTACGAAAATTACTTACATCTCCCAAACTAATATCTATACACTCTTAATTCCGAACATTTAAGATCATCGAAAACATAACCACCAAAAGCATATTTCAGACAAAACTCGATACACTGCAAAGGCACCATACAATTCATTTATACATCTCATTCAAGCAAGTATTCTAAACCTCAATCAAGATCTTATATATTTAAAATGCTAAACATCCTTGTCATTAAAAACTACAAGTATACTTCCAAAATTATAAACTAAACTGGCCACAAAACAAATTACATTCATCTCCCAAGATTCTTTTGCTAATCAAGATCCACCAAATATTGTTTTTTCTTGTTGACATTCAAAAATCTTTGTGCCCTCAGTATTTGCTTCCTTTGTTCATCCCAACTACCTTCCCACTCTATTACACACATGATCTCAACATATCTTTCAACGTCTGAATCATCCCCTGAACCTACCACACTAAAATTTTCAAAAAATATCGCATTCATCATACATTCGCATCTCAACAATCTTACTCAAAACATAACTTATTACACTATAAGAATCATATAAACTAACCATGAAAAATATAATTTGTTGTCTTTAACTATTCAAATGCTCAACCAACTTCCGCTATACACTCTTAATTCTAAATATTCATATTTCCAAATACAATTACGAAAATTACGCACATCTCCTAAACTAATATCTATACACTCTTAATTCCGAATGTTTAAGATCATCAAAAACATAACCACCAAAAGCATATTTCAGACAAAACTCGATACTCTGCAAAGGCACCATACAATTCATTTATTCATCTCATTCAAACTAGTATTCTAAACCTTAATCAAGATCTTATATTTTTAAAACGCTAAACATCCTTGTGATTAAAAACTGCAAGTGTACTTCCAAAATTATAAACTAAACTGACCACAAAACAAATTACATTCATCTCCCAAGATTCTTTGGTAATCAAGATCTACCAAATATTATTTTTTCCTGTTGACATTCAAAAATCTTTGTGCCCTCAGTATTTGCTTACTTTGTCCATCCCAACTACCTTCCCACTCTATTACACACATGATCTCAACATATCCTTCAGTGTCTGAATCATCCCTTCAACCTACCACACTGAAATTTTCAAAAAATATCCCATTCATCATACATTCGCATCTCAACAATCTTATCGAAAACATAATTATTACACTATAAGAGTCATATAAATTCACCACAAAAAATATAATTTGCTATCTTCAGTTATTCAAATGCCCAACCAACTTCAGCTATGCACTCTTAATCTAAATATTCATGATATTTCCAAATACAGTTACGAAAATTACTTACACTCCTAAACTAATATCTACACTCTTAATTTCGAACGATTACAATCATCGAAAACATAACCACCAAAAACATACTTCAGACAAAACTCGATACTCTGCAAAGGCACCATACAATTCATTTATACATCACACTAAAACCAGTATTCTAAACCTCAATCAAGATCTTATATATTTATAACGCTAAACATCCTTGGGATTAAAAACTATAAGTATACTTCCAAAATTATAAACTAAACTGACTACAAAAGAAATTACATTCGTCTCCCAAGATTCTTTTGCTAATCAAGATCCACCAAATAATGTTTTTTCTTGTTGAAATTCAAAAATCTTTGTACCCTCAGTATTTGCTTCCTTTGTCCATCCCAACAACCTTCCCACTCTATTATACACATGATCTCAACATATCCTTTAGTGTCTGAATCATCCCCTCAACCTACCACACTAAAATTTTCAAAAAATATCCCATTCATCATGCATTTGCATCTCAACAATCTTACTCAAAACATAACTTATTACACTATAAGAATTATATAAATTCATCACTAAAAATATAATTTGCTATCTTCAACTATTCAAATGCCCAACCAACTTCCGCTATGCACTCTTATTCTAAATATTCATGATATTTCCAAATACAATTACGAAAATTACTTACATCTCCTAAACTAATATCTATACACTCTTAATTCCGAACGTTTAAGATCATCAAAAACATCACCACCAAAAGCATATTTCAGACAAAACTCGATATTCTGCCAAGGCCCCATACAATTCATTTATACATCTCATTAAAACTAGTATTCTAAACCTCAATCAAGATCTTATATATTTATAACGCTAAACATCCTTGTGATTAAAAACTATAAGTATACTTCCAAAATTATAAACTAAACTTACCACAAAACAAATGACATTTATCTCCCAATATTCTTTTGCTAATTAATATCCACCAAATAATTTTTTTTTTTATTTTAGAGCTGCAAAAATCTTTGTACCTGCAATATTTGCTTCCTTTGTTCATCCCAGCTACCTTCTCACTCTAATACACATGATCTTAACATATCTTCTGGTGTCTGAATCGTCCCATTAGCCTACCACAACAAAATTTTCAGAAAATCTCCAATTCATCATACATTTGCATCGTTATAAATCTTTCTCAAAACATAATTTATTACACCAAAAAAATCATATAAATTCATCACCAAAAAAATAATTTTCTATTTTCAACCATTCAAATGCCCAACCAATTTTTGCTATGCACTCTTATTCTAAATGTTTAATATATTTCCTAATAGAATTACCAAAATCACTAATATCTCCTAAACTAATATCTATACACAAGTCCGAAAATTTAAGATCCTCAAAAACATCACCACCAAAAGTATATTTCGAACAGAACTCAATACTCTGCAAAAGCATTCGACAATTCTTTTATACATTTCGTTAAAACTAATATTCTAAACCTGAATCAAAATCTTATATATTTATAACGCCAAACTTTCCTGTTATTAACAATTGTACTTCCAAAATTATAAACTAAACTATCCACAAAATAAATTACATTTATCTCCCAAGAATCTTTAGCTAATTAGGATCCACCAATTTTTATTTTTTTTTGACCAACAAAAATCTTTGTACCCCCAATATTTGCTTCCATTGTTCATCCCAATTACATTCCCACTATAATATACATGATCTCAACCTACCATCCAGTATTTGAATCGTCCCCTCAACCTATAACACGAAAATTTCCAAAAGATCTCATATTCATCATACCTTCGCATCTTAACAATCTCTCTCAAAACATAATTTATTACACCATAGAAATCATATAAATTCATCACTAAAAGTATAAATTACTATCTTCAACTATTCTAATGCCCAACAAACTTCCACTTTGCACTCCTAATATGATTACTAAATTCACTCGCATCTCCTAAACTATATATACACACTTAATTCTGAAAGTTTAAAATCCTCGAAAATATAACCACCAAAAGTATATTTTGGACAGAACTCAATTTTCCGAACATGCATTATACAGTAATTTAATAAAACTAGTAGTCTAAACATGAACCAAAATCTTATACATTTATGACATGAAACTTCCTTAAGGCTCAGGAAGTCAGTTGAATTTGGCGATATCATATCTAAGAGGTAGTACTAGGACCTGGGCCTTGGACCTTCCTTCTAGAAGCAAGTGTAGCAAAGTTAAGGCTTAAGGCAGATCCTAATTCTCGGAAAGTATCGAAGTCGCTTCCATATTAATAGATTAAGGAGTTTTAGTCAAAAGATAAATGAGTTGTGATTAACAATTGTAAGTATACTCTAAAAATTAGAAACTAAACTGACCCCAAAACAAATTACATTTATCTCCCAATATTCTTTTGCAAATTAGGATCACCCGAATATTTTTTTTTCCCTTTTAAGCTGAAAAAATCTTTATACCCTCTGTATTTGCTTCCATTGTTCATCCTAGTTACCTTCCCAATCTAATACACATGATCTCAACATTTCCTCTAGTGTCTGAATTGTCCCCTCAACCTACCACACTAGAATTTCCTAAAAATCTCCCATTCATCATACTAAAATCTACACATTAATTCCTAAAGTTTAAGATCCTCGAAAATATCACCACCAAAAGTATATATTTCGAACAGAACTCAATACTCCACAAATGCATTATACAATAATTTTATACATCTAGTTAAAACTAGTAGTCTAAACCTGAATCAAAATCTTATATATTTATAACACCAAACCTCCTTGTGATTAACAACCGTAAGTCTACTTCAAAAATTATAAACTAAACTTACCACAAAACAAATTATATTTATCTCCCAAGATTCTTTCGATTCCATTGTTCATCCCAATTTTCCGCTCCAATACACATGATATCAACATATCTTCTAGTATCTAAATTGTCCCCTCAAACTACCACACATATTTCCAAAAAAATCTCCCATTTTTCATACATTTGCATCTCAACAATCTTACGCAAAACGTAATCTACGCGCTCTTACTAAAAAAGCCACCGCTACGCGCTTTACCAAAAAAACCACCGCTACGCGCTCTTATTTTAAATATTCATGATATTTCCCAATATAATAACCAGAATCACTTACATCTCCTAAATTAATATCTATATACACTTAATTCCGAAAGTTTAAGATCTTTGAAAAAATAACCACCAAAAGTATAATTCAGACAAAACTCAATACTCCATAAATGCATTATTCAATAATTTTATACATCCCGTTAAAACTAGTAGTCTAATCCTAAATCAAAATCTTATATATTTATGTCGAAATATAGAAGAAATTAAATCCCTACCTTATAGGGATTTATTAATTAGATATCAGTTTATTTTTTTTTCTTTGTTTAGGGTGATTGTTATCTCCTTAATTAGAGTATGATTGTTATTTCTTTATTTAGGATGATTATTTATTTCCATTTATTTTCA
>JAVXUM010000004.1:19852648-19862778 GCA_035590655.1 Pouteria glomerata
GAAAGTGTTAGAAGTAACTTTTTATCTCAGTTTTTTTATTCGACTGAGATAAAAAATTTAACTTACAATCTTTATCATACTTTTTCTAAAACCGTGATCTTTATAAAATTTCTAGTGTGATCTTTATCAATTATTGTAGCAGTATTATTAATTTTATTTTATATAAAATTAATTTTAGAATATTTTATTTAGGTTAAGTATCAAGTTCTAATATTTCAACTATGGAAATAATTTAGTTTCTATATTTTATGTTATTTAAGTGGCATTTGGTTTGATTTTTTATTTTTTATTTTCTATTTTATGTATTTTATGTTCTAAAAATTCTAAAATATAGAAAAAAAAAATGTTATGTGTTCCTTATTTTGAGTTAAAAATACTTAAAATGATTTTTTTGTCATTTTTCATTTTATGTTTAAACTCATTTTCTGTTTTCTAAAACAAAATTTAAAAACACAAGTGGCCAAATACTTTTTAAATTATTTTTTTATTTTCAAAAGCTCAAAATAAAAAATGAATTCAAAACAGAAAATAAAAAATAAAAACTAAAAATAAAAAATAAGAAAACAAACCAAATGAAGCTTTAATTTTTTATTTTCTAATTAGAGTTTGTATTTAAGTATGGCAAATCTATGAATTCGGAGGCTTTTGATCAATAATACAATTTTCAAATATTATTTTCTCTTTTATTGTGTTTTTTTTGGTATATTCTAGATTGGGATATAAGGTTCACGAAAATAACAAACTATCAAACCGATGCTTGATTGAGTGGTCTTCGTACGAGAATCTGGTGAGATTTTGCAAACTTCTTACGCTTTTGCTATTTGGCCAAATTTCTGAAAATAATCTTGCTTTATTTTTTTGTGACTCAAAATGATCTTCCTTCACACGAGGTGACAAAAATATATTTAAAATCCGAAACCAAGATTGCATTTGACTAATGAAAAGTAATTTGTCTTTTGTAACATTTTTCATCTCATATAATTTTTTTCACTAAAATTTATTTCTTTTTAACTCTGCAACTTTTTTAAGCGTATTAATTATATTTTAGAAATAAAAAAATTAAAAAACTCACGTTCATTTAAAGTAACCAAAAAAAAAAAAAAAAAAACATTTTCGTTACTTTTTAAACCAATAACTCTCGACTAAATGAACATAAAATTCTAATTTTTTTTATTTTTTTCGAATGCAATTAACACAATTAAAAATTATAAATCCTAAAAAAAAAAATTCAATTTTATTGAAAAATGTTATATAAGACAAAAAAATTACCAAAAAAAAATCAAAAATTAAGGCGTCATTTGTTTTTTTTTTACTAAATTTTATTTTTTGTTTTTATTTTCTCATTTCTATTTTGAACTCATTTTTCATTTTGCGCTTCTAAAAATTAAAAAAACAGTTCAAAATGTATTTGGATACTTATATTTTTAAAATTTGTTTTAAAAAAAAAAAAGTTTCACATAAAATAAAAAATGACAAAAAGTTGTTTTGAGTATTTTTAATTCAAAATAAAGAAAATCTCAAAAGAAGGAATATAGAGCATTTTCTATTTTTTTATTTTTAAATTTTTAAAACATAAAACACATAAAATAAAAAATAGAAAAGCAAACCAAATGCCACCTATAACTTTTCCGATCCCAAACCGAACCCAAGTTATGAGGTTAAATTGTCCAAATGACTTTGATGATAAAAACTTACAAATAAAAAAATAATTTTTTATTTAATTAAGTTAAAAATAAAATAAAATAATTTTTTTTATATAATAGTTAAAAATGCAAGTAAGAATAAAAAATTATTTCACTTGTTAAAATATTTTTTTGCCACTCTTTTATAAGTGTTAAGTAATTTGTCCAAGTTTGTAAAAACTATGTTACAAATGAAAATTGTTCATTTAAATTATAATTTTATAATTTCACTAAAAAAAAGTAGAAGTAGACTCGTTCTTTATTTTAATAATATTGTCCTACTCTAAAAATTTTAAATACTGTAGATAAATGTGTGTTTATTACTTAAAGTTACATTGAAATCCATCGTTCAAATTCATGTTTGCCTTTTTTTAAAAAAAAAAAAATATATCTTTATGAAAAATACCATTGGACTATAAGGCTACCGCCACTAACCCTCTTGGGCCCGGAATGTCTCCTTTCGCGCGTGGACCTGGCCCGCAAGTAAATCTTTTATGTCTGTCGGAATGATTTTATGTTAATACAATTTGAGTATAAAAATCTAATAAAATGTAGTGTGAAATTTATCGGAATAGTTTTGATATTTCGTCAAAAAATATTAATAATAAATTTTATTTGATAACTGGAATGATAATAATCACATTAAAATAAAAATTATAACTATTTTATTAATTAAACTCGAGGTATATAATTTTTTTTTTTAAATATTAACTTTTTTTTTAAAATTATGATAGATATGAATATATAAAAAAGTAATAGAAAATTTTAAAATTTTCAAAAATTTTCAACGTGCCAAATGAGCCTATACAAACCTTTCCAAATCAAATAGAATTCTATTTAATTTGTTAAAAATTTTTAAAATATAAATTCACAATTTATTTCATTTTAACTCATTTTACTCATTTTTCATAATTCTAAACTTACCCTAAGTTAATGCAATATTTATATCAAAATTGATGAACAAAAAAAATAAATTATAAAAAAATGTAAAGAAAATAAAATTACCGATACATACTAATTTTTCTTTGCTATTGACTAAATAAAAATTATTTTCTCAAAAAATATTTATTAAGTTTGGTTTTTTGTTTTTTTCTAGTTCGATAAAAATCAAACAAATTTATAACTTTTTTTAATTTTCCTACCACTGGTCAATTCTTTTTATTTTTATTATTTTTTTTTACTATGCTCATCCATGACATCTGTAGCATCAATGGGTTAAAAAAAAATGATACATCAATTAATTTTTTTTAATCCAAATTTATGATTCAAACGATGTGATAATAATAATTGTATGATATATTAAAAAAATAATAATTAAAAAAAATTAAATATTTACTAGATAATCAAAATTTGAATCTAACTATTTTAATTTCCAAATCCTACATGTTTTTCATCATAATTAAATTTCAAACGATCACGTAATTATGAATCCCCTCCATTTTCTTTTCTACAAACAAATTCGTTGTCCACATAAATTCGGACTCAACAAAAAAGTAACACTATTGCTAAGACAATATGCCTAAAAAATTTATATAACAAATTATGAGTGTTAGAACTTCACGAATTAATTGACAAATTGACATAAAAATACAATCTTGTAATTAGTATTTTATATAATTTTTTTTTAAGTACTTCTGTACAATTTCAAATAAACTCTTTTCTCTATATATACACATTCTGTGAATCTATATCAGAAACACTTGTAAAAGTATACCCTAATTTCAAAAATATAATTATTATCTCATTCTACAATTATTTTTGATAAATTGTTAACAACCTTTAATTACAAAAATACATTTTTTTACAATTAAAAATGTGTTTAATTTATTAACAACACTAAAAATATTTTAATTTTTTTTAAATTATTTATTTTTTATTTTATTACATAAATTATAAATTTATAATTTATTTCAATTTATTTTATTTTATTTTTGATCACTCCAAATCTAAAATTGAATACAAACGTTAGACAGAAATGGCACAAAAGTAAAAGATGAGAAGCCATATGTGCTTTATTAGTGCAAACTTCAATACATCGCAAACAGAGCAACAAAAAACAAAAAAAAAAAAAAACTCAAGAAACAACTAATTATACAACACTCCATATAACACAACTCAACATACGACATCTATCAAAATACATACTAATAAACTCTTATCAGATTTTGCTTCATTTTTATGAAACTCAACTTAACTATTCCTCCATCTCTAGCCTGAGATCTCAACAGCCTTGACGTCGCGCCTCTTCACCTCCTCCTTGGGCACAGTAACAGTCAGCACTCCGTTCTCCATGCTAGCCCTCACCTGATCCACCTTGGTGTTCTCCGGCAGCCTGAACCGCCTAAGGAACCTGCCAGCGCCTCGCTCGACGCGGTGCCAGGTGTCACCCTTGTCCTCCTTCTCCCTGCTCCTCTCCCCGCTGATCTGGAGGACTCTACCCTCTTCGACCTCCACTTTCACCTCCTCCTTCCTCAGTCCCGGGAGATCGGCCTTGAATATGTGCGCCTCCGGAGTCTCCCTCCAGTCTATCCGCGTGTTTGCGAAAGCCGCCGTTTCACTCGAAACGTCGGAGCGTGGGACGGAGAGAGCACCCCCGCTGAAAGGGAAGTTGTCCTGGAATGGATCCCACACGTCCAGAGAGAAGGGATCGAAGACGTTGGTTCGTCGGTTGCCGAAGAAGCTTGGAATGAGCGACATTGCTGGGTTGAAGATTTCGGAAAGTGCTTTCGGGAAAGGAGAGTTTAGAATTCAGGACGAATTTTTAACAGGGGCTTTAATAGATCACTGCTGTCTATTAAGCTGAAATGGTGACGTATTTATACGGAAAGATAAGGGTAGTTTTTGTCATTTTATAAATGACAAACAGTATTGTTCGTGATGCTTCGGGATGTTGGAGAAGAGCCCAGAAAAGTAACGACATTACTTGGACTCGCCATAGCGATCATACAGCTGTCCAGAAATATTCTAGAAATGGGGCTTGATTCTTACACCTTCGAGACACTTACCAACCGGCTACATGACCAAGGCGGTGCTTGTTTGTAACTTTTAAGTATGTTAATTGTATTAGGATAAAACTATTTGTTTAGATTAAAAAAGAAAAATTGTAATTTTAAGTATGCTAATTCTATTTCTTAAAAAAAAATAAAAAAGGAAGAAGATGAAAAATCCGGATTTGCAAATAATTAATGAAAAAGTTATTATTATTATTATTATTAATTTTTTATTTTTTTAGCTTTTACTTAAATTGGATGTGAATTTTTTGTGATTAATAATTTTAAAAAAATTAATTTTAATAAAAAATATAAAATCAAAAAAATAAAAAAAAAATTAAAAGTTCTTTTGTAACGAAACAAAACCTAAGTAACTCTATAAAGCTACGTTCCCAGCTTTCAAAGCCTTCAAATTCTTTAATTTCAGGATATTATTATTAATCAAAATACATAAAAATTAAGGTTTGCTTTGTGTATCAAAATTAAACAAATAATTTTATGTATTTTATTTTCATCTTATATTATTTTTTTACCAAATTTTTATTATTTTTTAATAAGCTATAGTTTAGGCGTATTAATATCATTCATAAATAAAACAATATTAAAAATTTATCTCCTTTTAAATAAAAACTAAAAAATTAAAAAAATCATATTTTTCATTACTTTTTTTTTTCTTACTGAAACGGACATGGCTTTTTTACTTTTTTTTTTTTATTTTTAGAATATAATTAACACGTTTAAAAATTGAACCCATTCTATTTAATTAGTTCAACAAATTTCTCAAATCTAAAACAATTAGAGCGAACTTAATCAATTAGGAAATGTTTGGAATTGTAAAAATTTATAGCAGGCCGGAACCCATACCGCTAACATGATATTGTCCGTTTTGCCTCCTCGGGTCTTTCCCCAGCAAGCCCATACAGTTTTATTCTTGACGAGGGCAACCCCAGTGCCCCCCAAAACACGTCACACTAGGGAGAGGTTTTCCTACCCTTATAAGGCGTGGTTCGTTCTGCTCCCCAACCGATGTGGGATCTCACAATCCACCCCCCTTGGAGGCCCAGCGTACCCCCCGGCACCGGCTCTGATACCACTGTAGCAGCCCGCGACCCGTACCGCTAGCATGATATTGTTTGCTTTGACCCCTCGGGTCTCTCCCCGGTAAGTCCTCACGGTTTTGTTCTGGGCGAGGGTAACTCCAGTACCTCCCAAAACGCATCACACTAGGGAGATGTTTCCTCACCCTTATAAGGCGTGGTTCGTTCTCCTCCCCAACCGATGTGCGATCTCACAGTGTTATGACTTAACATTATTACAGATATTTATGTGATTTTAATTGTTCCTATTTTCTCACACTGTCCGTCCCGGACAAATTAAGTTAGGGGCGTAACACCTTTTCCGTCCTTATGACACTTTGTTGCCTTTATCACCCTTTAACACATCCTTATGTATGATGTAAAGAATCATTTTAGTATCCACATTAATCATTTCTTACCTTTATAATCCCACACTGCCTTTTTAACTCTATTTCACCCAGCCTAATGGCATGGATTCAACAAAATATAATAAGCATTAAAGCTCACATAACTATCAATATATATTAAAACCTTTAAAAATAATTCTTCAAACCTTTTATAACCCAACCCTAACGTGTCACATTTTCCAGTAATGTCACACTGGTTATGCAGTGAAATCATATAATTTTTGTCATGCCTTTACATAAAATATTAAGTTTCAACTGTAAGAATAAGTCCTCTACCTGGGAGTTTATTGTTCTCTCCTGATGACTTTTCCCTCGATCCACTCTAAATTCTGTGTAAATAAATTATGACTAGTTAATATGCATCACGTACCATTGTCCAACCACTTTAATTGTTGCTTTTAGCCTAAGGAATCTAGATTAGTAATTTTTTCATTACCAAACAATTTTGTTTAATATTTAAATGGATATTTTTATTTTCTTATTCAATTAATTACTAATTTTCTTTTATCACATATAAAAGAGACTTATGTTATCCAAGATTTATATTCAATATTCCTTATTTATGGAAAAAAATGGAGTCTCATTAATTTTTATTTAAGTTATTATTTTAAGGGCAAAGTACGCCTATACGTTATACTCAATCTCACTTTGATTCTAATGGTTTCAATTGCGATGGTCAAATTCTTATACTTTTGGTCAAGCAATAATTAAGTTCCTTTGTCTATTGTCTGTTACAAACCATTGCTAAGGCAAAGGTAAAAACGTCATTTTGTAAGATAGTTCACGTGGCAGAGTGATGATGTCGAAATTGTTTGTTAGGTGTTAGACGCTTACTCGTCCACATCTATTGGTATTAGTTTATTTTACTTTAAGAAAAAAAAAAATAAAAAATTACAAATTATGCTTACTCTAAAAATCAAACTAAGAGCCTTAAAGATAAAAAACCAGCAACTGGACCAACTTACAAAGGGTTTGGTTTGTATAAAGTTTTTAGATAAAATTTAAATATATTAAAAAAGTAAAATAAATTCTCCCTCATTATAATAATATATATTTATGTAGAATATATTTATATCTATTTATAAGTAAATATTTATATATTTAAATAATATATATTAAAATATATAATATTTATATATATTTATATAAAAATTTATATAGAAAATAGGAGGAATCTACTTCAATTTTTGAATACATATAAATATCATTTAAGAAATATTATATAATTTTTCTCATTTTTAATATATATAAATATATGTTATATATTTTCTTCCTCATGATCTGGCTTGATCGACCCGATTATGATATTTCAGTTATGATCTGGCCTAGTAGAACTAATCGTGATATTGAAAGTGTCACATTATTACTTTGCCACGCAGACTATCTTATGAAATGACGTTTTTACTCTCCCTTTAACGGTGGTTTGTAGTGGATAGAAAGAAATCCATGATTGTTGCTTGATTGAAAGTGTATGAATTTAACTATCACAATTGAAACTATTAGAACCAAAGTGAGATCAAGGATAAAGTACATGGGAGGTTTTCTTATTTAATAATAAATTAAAGTTCTGAGCTTTTAGGTTTTATAAATTTCAATTCCCCAAAATAAAATTATATAAATTATCGTTCAATCCCCCTATACCCATTCCATGTCTCTCACAACCATTTTTTTAAACAAAAATGAAAATAATCTCTCAGAAACATATTTTTCTTATTTTTCTTAAAATTTTAATAAACCCACAATTATAAATATTCTCCTGAAATGGTCATTACTAACCCATTCTCCTATATTTGGGGTTCTCAAACTTAAAATAAAATTTTTAAAATTTTTTTTAATAATTTTTTAGAAGTTTTAAAAGTCATTTGATATTTTTTTCTTATTTTTAAATAATTTCACAAGAAAATTCACTAAAAATAACACATAAATCTAAAAACCATGAAACCATCTAAATAACCTAAGCTACCATTTATAATTAATCGGGTTGCCAAAACATTCTGCACGTGTCCCCGTGTACCACCAACTGCTCGTGGGCATGGGCTATGGCCATTAATTTTCCCCTTCTCCATGGTAACGGTGAGGTCTCTTTTTTGTTTTTTTTTTTCCCCATCTTGTTCTTTCTCATTTTTTTCACCAAATTATGTAAAATTTATACCTAAATTGAAGTTCTCAAAAAGCCAGACGCAATGAAACGAGTTTCATTTAATTTCGTGGTTGTTTGATGGGTCACATTGGGCCTTAAATCACTATTATTACCTTATATTTGAACCTAAGCCACAACCTTGTTACTCATTTATTTTTCCCTTAACCAATATTATAATATTTGGTGTTTAATTTTAGCCATTTATGTGTTATTTTGGGCAAATAAAATATTTAAACTAAGATTATGTTGATTTATTTTATTTTATTTTTTGAGCTGAGTTTAACTAGAATTGATATTGGGTTGGATAACTAGGCCCAAGGCTTAGTATTTCTTTTCTCTTTCACAGCTGTTTGATGACATCTTCTAGAGAAAAGAAGAATAGAGAGAAAAAAGAAAACAGAGAAAGGATAAAGAAAGAGGATAGAGAGAGAAAGCGATTTCGGGAAGAAAGATCTATAGATCGAGGTAGTATTATGTGCTTGATTTGGTTAAGATTTAGAAAGATTGTGATATATATGTATGTGTGTGTATATACGAATGTGGTTATATATGTGCATATATGAGTTGAGATTTTGCATATATTTGAGTTATTTTTAAATATATTATTATAGAAACATGTTGTTGAGATGTTTAAATATTTATATATGATTGATTCTTGAGTTTGGGGCTTGGATAGATTATTTGGGGATATTTTTGGAGTTAAGGTTGTGTTAGAAAGGAACCGAGAATTTGAGTTCTGGGCACTAGCGTCCGAATTGCACTTGACAGTAGGTTCTAGATGTTGACATTTGGTGTTGCATCGGGACGTCGTTTGTTCAAATTTCAAAAAATGTTAGATTTTAATCTTTAAATGCCTATTTTGTGCTTAAAAGTTTGAGGAGGGAGAAATTGATGCCAAAAGTTTGGAAGGCACAACTCAAATCTTCTCATTTCTTCTTTTCTCTTGAGATTCGAGGTAGGTTAAATTTATATTTGTCGACAAGTTGTATACTTGATTTGGTTGAGATTTTAGAAGATTTGTTATCTATACATGTGTATCCACGAATACAGTTATATATATGCATAGATTAGTTGAAGTCTTGTATATATTCGAGTTATTTTTAAATATATTGTTATAGAAACGTGTTATTGAGATGGTTAAATGTTTATATTTGATTGATTCTTGAGTTTGGTGTTTCGACGAATGATTTGGGAATTTTTTAAAGTTGGGATTGTGTTAGGAAGGACCCCAGAAATCGAGTTCTAGGCACTGGCGCCTGATCGGCGCCTCTGGCATTTGAATGGCACTTGACAGTGGGTTTTGGATGTCGGTATTTGGTGTGGCATCGAGATGGCAGACCCTAGTGCAGGACGGTAAGCATGACGTCAGGACACTGTTTGGAAGAATTTAAAAGAAAGTTAGATTTTGATTTCTAAATGCCTATTTTGTGTGCAAACTCATTCATTAATAATTTTTAAAGACAAAAGGAATCTTAAATCATCATCAAGTTTAATAAGAATGTATTTTTATATTGAGATGATATTTATTGACATGATTGAGTATATCATACGCATGGGACTGGAATTGCATCATCTGATTTGATATATGATTATTGGTTGGTTGAAAGTGCCATATAGATGTCGGGACGTCGTTTGGTCAAATTTCAAAAAAATGTTAGATTTTAATCTTTAAATGCCTATTTTGTGCTTAAAAGTTTGAGGAGGGAGAAATTGATGCCAAAAATTTGGAAGGCACAACTCAAATCTTCTCATTTCTTATTTTCTCTTGAGATTCGAGGTAGGTTAAATTTATATTTGTCGACAAGTTGTATACTTGATTTGGTTGAGATTTTAGA
>JAVXUM010000004.1:19936246-19949355 GCA_035590655.1 Pouteria glomerata
TTCATTGCCAAGAAATGGGCTGATTTCGTCAATCGATCTACGATCACCCAAATGGCATCACAACCTCTCCTTGTCTTCGGCAGCCCTGTGACAAAGTCCATGGTGACGTGCTCCCACTTCCATTCTGACACAGATAATGGCTGGAGTAAGCCAGCAGGCCGCTGATGTTCTGCCTTAACCTATTGACATGTCAGACACCGTCCCACAAACTCTGCCACGTCTCTCTTCATCCCAACCCAGTAGAACTGACGATTCACGTCATGATACATCTTCATGCCCCCCGGATGCACTGCCAATCGGGATTGATGAAACTCATTCATGACTTCATCTTTCATTGTAGGGGGCACAAAAATCCTTCCCTGATACTTTACTACTGCTTCCTCCAGTGTCCAGCCAGATAATTCAATCAGCCCCTCGAGCTTCTGACAAATCTCCCTTGTTTCTGGATCAATCAGTTGGGCTTCAATTACTTTGCTCACCAGGGCCGGATACGTCACTGAAGTGAACAACATACCCCTTTCCATTTCCTCCTCCAAGGCCAATGCAAACTCCCCGAGTGTGCCTAACATTTCTCACTCTTTCACTGCTAGGTTGGCCACTACACTCCTCGTCTTTCGGCTTAAAGTATCCGCCACCTTATTGGCCTTGCTGGGACGGTAGTGAAAATCAAAGTCATAATCTTCCATATACTCCATCCACCGGCGTTGCCTTAGATTCAGGTCTTTCTGAGTGAAGATATACTTGAGACTCTTGTGATCAGAAAAGACCTCGAATCTCTCACCGTAAAGGTAATGTCTCCAAGTTTTCAATGCAAAGATCACGGCTGCCAACTCCAAATCATGCACGGGGTAATTGTTCTTGTGACTCTTCAACTGGCGAGAACTATAGGCCACCACTCTTCCATTCTGCATCAAGACGCACCCCAGTCCCTCCCGAGAGGCGTCACAATACACAGAATAGCCTGCTCCTCTCTCCGGGATGATGAGCACTGGGGCGGTGGTCAGCCTTCATTTTATCTCTTGGAATGCCTTCTCGCAGGCCTCATTCCACTCAAACTTTACCCTCTTTCACGTAAGGCGAGTTAATGGAGCTGCAAGCCGTGAAAAGTCGAGCACAAACTGGTAGTAGTAGCCCGCCAGACCGAGGAAGCTCCGTACCTCAAATACAGTCCGTGGCTAAGACCACTCTAACACCGCATCAATCTTAGAGAGGTCCACTGCTACCCCCTCCCTAGACACCACGTGTCCCAGGAAATTGACATCTTTCAGCCAGAAATCGCACTTGCTAAGCTTTGCATACAACTGGTGGTCTCTCAGCCTTTGTAGTGCTAACCTCAGATGTTGTTCGTGCTCTTCTTCAGACTTGGAGTATATCAACACATCATCTATGAATACCACCACAAACTTATCCAGGAATTCCCTGAAGACCCAGTTCATGAGGTCCATGAAGATAGCAGGTGCATTGGTTAGCCCAAACGGCATCACTAGGAACTCGTAGTGGCCATACCGACTCCTAAACGCCGTCTTGGGGATGTCTTCCTCCCGGATCCTCACTTGGTGGTAACCCGACCGAAGATCGATCTTTGAGAACATAGATGACCCCTTCAACTGATCAAACAAGTCATCAATCCTCAGTAACAGGTACTTATTCTTAATGGTGACCTGATTTAACCTCTGGTAGTCGATACACATTCGGAGTGTCCAATCTTTCTTGGCCGCAAATAAAGCCGGTACACCCCAGGGAGAAGTGCTCGGTCTTACAAAGCCCTTGCCCTTTAACTTTTCTAGTTGATTTCTTAGCTCCGCCAATTCCGCCAGTGCCAACCGATATGGGGGAACGGAAATGGGCTCCGTGCCCAGGATTAAGTCAACACTAAACTCAACCTCCCTCTTCGGTGGCAGCCCCAGCAACTCCTGTGGGAACACATCAAGAAACTCATCGACTACCCTCGGTAATTAAGCCTTCTCCTCTTCACCCTCGTCTTCGAGCACCATACTGGCAAATAATGCACACAAGTCTGCTTTCCTGTGACTTCTCCACAAACGCAATTCAGACAATGTACACCGATCAACCAGAAAACAGATAGATGTGCCGTCGGGGGTGAGTAGGGTCATCTTTCGGTTAGGGCAATCAATCACGGCCTTATAAGTCTCAAGCCAATCCATGCCCAAAATTACATCAAATTCTCCCATCTCCAAAACAATTAAGTCCATGGAAACAACCGCTACCTTCTTCTCAAACATATCCTCTACACACAATTCACACCCCTTCACTACGGATGTCATGGAAGAAAATCCAGCAGTTGGGGTCTCCACTAATAACAACAATTCCATAGGGTTGACTTCCAAACCCAATGCAGACACACACTTAGCTGAGATAAATGAATGCGAAACTCCCGTGTCTAACAACACCACCGCATAAGAAGAGTATACTCGAAAGATACCTCGAGTGATCAGGGGTTCCGCTGGTGCCTCCTGCTGAGTCATGGCAAAGACTCGCCCTTACACTTGACTTGTGGGTGGTCTGCCACCTCTCTGTCCAGATGAAGCTCCTCTTGGCAGCTGGGAGGCTCCACTTTGAGATGTGCCAGCAGAAGGGCCTCTTTGCTGCGTCTGCTGCTGTTGGGATGTTGAGGCACGGCTACTTTAGAAACTCTGCCCTCCCGGCCCCATTCTTCCACTGACACCCTGCAGCTGGGGGCAATAACGCTGAACATGCCTGGCCTGCCCACACCGGTAGCATACTCGGGTGTCTACTGGAGCCCCGCCTCCCGGTCGGCTCGTGGATTCCGCCATCACTCGCAGCAGTGGGCAGTCAGCCTTCATATGTCCCGGTTGCCGATAATTGAAGCAGATCGGTTGGCCCGAGTCAGTTCTTCTTGGCGGTCTGGGGGCCACTCCTGTTGACTAGGCTGGCTACCCCTGAGATGTGGAGGCACCCCACTTTTGTTTCTTGCTGCTTTGCTACTCTGACTGCTCGCCTCTACCCCTACCATGGCGACCGTCTACTATAGTTCTTGTCTCTAACATATCCCGCTCCATCGCCATGGCCCGATCCACCAGCTCCTCATATTCATTAATCCGGAGCATGACCATCTTGTTGCGAAGCGCCGGTCTCAAGCCTCGTTCAAATTTCTGGCAGTTCAGCAGGTCAGTAGCAATGAGTTCTGGGGCATGCTTGGACAGATCTGAGAACTGTTGTTCGTAATCCAGCACTAACTTATTCCCCTGGATGAGGCTGGCAAACTCTTCCCGCTTGGCATCTCGTAGAGACTGGGGAAAGAAGTGGTCACGAAACTTTTCTTTGAACTGATCCCAAGAAAGCCCCACGTGACTCTGGGTCTCTTTCACACTCTTCCATCAAGTCGAAGCTTGCCCCACCAACTGGAAGGTAGTCAGAGTAATGCAGGTGGCGGGTTCAACAATCTCTAGCGCCTCTAAAATCTTTTCACATTCATCCAAAAAGTGCTCTGCCACCTCTACGTCGGCCACCCCATCAAAACTCGGAGGCCTCATCCTCCGGAATTGTTCCAGATTACTTTTGGTGGCACCTGTTTGGACTTGTTGTTGGGGTGCTGCCTCTGCCCCTGCCCCTCCAGCCATTGTGGCCATTGCGGTGGCAAGCTGCTGCAAAAAAGCCCCGGCGTCCACAGCAGCAGGTGGAGGGACGACTGGTGCTGCAGGTGGCGCCGCTCCGCCTTGGGGCATCGGTGGCATTTCAGCCACTGCACTGTGTTCTACCTCCTGCTCCAACGGGATGGAGGCACTCTGCACTGGGGCTTCCACAGCTCCCCTTCCTCTGCCACGGCCTCGCCCTCGGCCTCTACCTCTACCTCGGCCCCTTCCCCTACCTCTTTGCTCTTGCACTGGCAGCATTCTATACACACATAAAAGAATGCACGAGACATTAGTACCATTATCACACCGTGCCAAATACGAAAACAAACAGAAACATATTGCATCAACAGCACATATTCAGGCATAATGAAATGCAAATGGTCCCATGTCCCTAGGTAGTCTAACCTAGGCTCTGATACCATCCTGTCACGCCCCGGGTCCAGGGACCCAAGGGGTGAGTGTGAGACATGCATATCATGTAACGATCACACATCGGTTGGGGAGGAGAACGAACCACGCGTACTAAGGGTGGGGAAACCTCTCCCTAGTGCGAGCCCTTTTGGGGGGCGCCAGGTCGCCTTGCTAAAAAAAAAATCGTGACGGGTCGGGTGGCTGCGGTGCCCGGGTGCTGTGTGCGCACAGCCGTCCACGTGAGAGTGGATCCCGAAAGCGGACAATATCGTACTAGTGATGGTGATCCCGGGCTGCTACAAATACAGCCCCTCACGTTGTTCACCCGCGCCAATCTGCCTTCTCGAATTTCAGTCCTATATAGCACAAAATTTTTCAGTGATTTGCATAATCAAGTTTGAATCATTAAGAAGCTGTGATGCGGAAATCAAATTGCATTTCAGATTAGGCACAAAAAGAACATGTTGCAACTTTAATTCTCCACCAAGGTAAACGTTCCTTCTTTCAAGGCTATAGTTTCTTGACCATTTGGTAATCCGACCGGACATGGCACAATGTCATGTAGATCACTCAAACATGTACTTATGCCTGTCATATGATGGGAAGCTCCGGAATCAACTATCCAAGACAAGATACTTTGCTTACCCATCAGCCTTTCATTTGTACTAGTCTTCTGAGAATTTAAAATTTCTAGCAATTTAGCCCATTGTTCATCACTCAGATCACTAAGTCCTTTCCTGTCAGAATCAGTCACATTTCCATGATTACCACTGTCCGCAGCCAGTATCTGAGCAGCATTAGCTTGTGGGGCACCTCCCTTGTCGCGTCCTCCTCCACCAGCACGTTTATGGCCATTCCCTTTTCCTGAATTGGTTGAACGAGTTCTATTGCCCCACCAATCCGGATACCTGATTAATTGAAAACAAGTGTCAGATTCATGTCCCTCACGTTTGCAATTCAAGCAAACTCCGATTTTGTCCCCCCCTGAATTACGTCCTCCTACATGAACAGTAAAGCTCATAGGACTGCCATTTTCTTATTTTGTCCTGGTCACAGTCCTCAGTCGTTCTTGTTGAATGACCATAGCATAAACTTTATTCAGGTTGGGCAAAGGTTCAGTACTCAAGATGTTGGAACGCACAGCTCCATATCCTTTTTCATCTAATCCCATCAGAAATTGATGAACCCTTTCTTCTTCTCGTTTCCTTTCCAATTCACCTGTGAGATTGCATTTACATCCAGCACAATTACACACAGGTATCTTATCATAATTATTTAATTCATCCCATATCGCTTTGAGTCGCCCATAGTAATTAACTATGGCCTGCCCTTCTAGCTTACAGTTTGCCAAATCCGACCTCAGCTACTACACTCTGGGTCCATTTCCAATGGAGAAATGCTGCCTTATATCCTCCCATAGATCTCTTGCATTCTCCATGTGAGAAATAGTTGAGCATAAGGTAGGCTCAATGGTGTTAAAGATCCATGACACCAGCATGGAATTAACTGTCCACCAATCTTCGATTTCTAGCGAGTCATCAGCCGGTTGTTTCACAGTTCCATCAATGAAACCGTATTTCCTTTTGGCCTGCAATGCCGTCCACACAGCCCGTGCCCATTCATCGTAATTTTCTCCCTTCAACTGCACCTGAGTAATAATATTACCCGGATTGTCATTAGAACTCAGGATGTAGTGACTGGAAATTTTCTTGTCAGAACCAGAGGTTTCTTCATTTCTGAGAGCCATGGCTCTGATACCATGAAAAAAACAGAGAAAATTGTGTGGGAAAAGCCTGATCATTTCATTACATTCGTGAAGCATATATACAAAGAAACCTTCTATATCTGTACAGCCAAAGAATCTCCTATATAAGGCAAATATATGACAAAAATCTATTACTTCCTGATTTACACCCTGCATTTTCTGCATAATATCAGCTCTTCCAATATCTATTACCAACTATTATTACTTCCTAATTTACACCCTGCATTTTCTGCATAATATCAACTATTAATATTTGAGAGGGTTGACCACATCTTGGAAAGATCGATCAAACCTCCGGACTATACGATCAGTCGATCGGATAAAGTGAATTACAATTGATCATGGATGTCTCGATCAAACCTCCGGACTATACGATCAGTCGACCGGATAAAGTGAATTACAATTGATCATGGATGTTCAGTTAGGTGTACCCACCTATCACACTATGTGAGAAAAGTTTAATCTTAAGTTAAAACAATCTCATATATTCTTTATCTAAAATGTTAATTTCATGCGGCTCTTTCCTGGAGAAACTCAAGAAGCTGCCACCAGTGCATTGCCAATTTGCCATTGCCCTCTCAATTTATCAGTCCAGAAAGAGGCATTGTTTCCTGTAAACGATGAAAGCCTCTCTCCTACTCTGCTCATATACGAATACAGAGTCGGGTCATTCTTGACCCGATTTGATTTTAACCCAATTTAATTTTGATTCTATGTTCTTATAGATCCAATCGCATTTTGCTCACTCATCTTCGGATCAGGCCTTGAGACACCCCGACCAGACTTGACTCAATTTATGAACTATCCTTGGTAAAATCTTAATTTTACAAATTTAATTTTATTTATATTATTTTTTTAATTATTTATTTACACTACACCGAAATAGACAATTGATATAAGTATTTTTATAATCTTGAAGATGGTAGTTTAATTAATTCTTTGCTTGTGATTAGAAAACTCCACATTTACAAATTTATAACAATTGGTAATAGAATTTATTTATTTTTAAAATCAATTAATTAATTATTTTACTTTCAGTTTATTATAATTAATTTATTTTGAAAAATATTTAATTATTATAATTAATTTATTATATATTGGATCTGATCAACTTAATTTTTACAAAGATAGATAAGATCAATGTCAAATTGAGAGTTGGGTAATGTTCGAATTGAATTCAAATCAGGTCCACTCATTTTTGCATTTCTACAGTAGAGAGTTACAAATATTTGGTGCAGTGATTGTTAACAATGGGCTAAAAAGTAACCTGGCTGCTGTTTTTTTACAGCCAATAGATAATCCTGGTGCCAACTCTTCCATGCACGTGACTCCTAGGAAGACAATCATTTTAGTACGTAGTATTTGGCTAAAATGATTATTTACACTTCGGGTTGTTTGGTAAATTTATAAAAAAATAATAATTTTTAATTCTTTTATTAAAATTTATTAAATACATATAAAGTATATAAAATTATGAATTTCATTTAACTTTTACCAGTTATTATCAAATACAAAACTTTTATAAAAAAATGCTCCGTGTTGACACCCAAATAAAAAAAAAAAAAAATCACAGATTCACAAAAAAATTTAATTTTTTGGTTTATCAAACGCTCTCTTCATCCTACCAATGCACAAATTAATCCTTACTGAAGTAATGAATTTAGTTTGAAGCGAGAAAAAAAAAAAACCAAAGTAAAAACAAACGCTTACAAAAAAGCTGGTTTTAAGAAATTAAATAGGTGAGTTTGAGAAATTACATTTTGGCATTTCTTTGTTTTCGAGGAATATTACAATTTTGTTCTTTTCTTTTTACTTAATTAATAAAGTTTGTAAGTCAAACAATACATCAAAAGATTAAAAAATAAATAAATAAATCAACTAATGAAGTCAGTAACATGCTTAGAACTAAATTAGTAAAACAAATGAAGCCATATACAAGGCAGTCCCTCATTTGTACCCTTTCCTCAATATCACAGTTGCCCTTTATTAAAGTGGTCGCCAGCGTCATTTCCAGAGCAAATTCTAAGGTTCCGTATGATAAAATTATTAATTTTTAGTTTTTGTGTTTATTTTTTTTTTTAATTTTCATTTTTTTAGTACAAGAATAAAAAAAATTAAAAATATATTTACTAATAATAGTTATTAATTGATAATTATAATATTTAAGGAATAACTACTGATCAGTGGCTAGAAGTTAGTAGTGGCAGGGATGAGTGATTGTTGGTCGATGATGATTAGAGATAGACAACAATCGATGGTAATGGCCAGAGATAGATGGAAATGAGCCACAGAGATGATGCCAACCAATTTGGGTGATTGGAGATGGGTGGACTTGGTGACAAAGGTGGTAGAGAGGAGGCAATAAAGATGACAAGCGACGACGGTTAACTGTGGTCGGAAGTAGGTGAGGCAATGACAATAACGGTAAGTGTCGGTGATAATAGTTGACAGATGAGTAAGAGCCAATGACAATTGGGTAATAGTTGTGAACGAAAATGAAAATTAAAAATAAAAAATTAGATAAAATACTTTTTTCGTATTTTCATAATTTTTTGAAAATTTGGAGAAAAAAATTAATTTTTTTTAAAAATTGGAAACAAATTAACAAATGAGTTTTCATATTCAATTTTTAAAAAAATAAAAAATTTTGCCAAACAAGGCGTAATCGTTCCACACTCAATTTTCTATTTCATGCTCTATCCCCTCCTCACAACAGATTTTTTTTTTTTTTTTTTTGAGTTTGAGAAATTATTCATTCATTAGTAGTTAAATGGTTGAATTCCAATTTTGATACTTTTAGCAATGCTCCCGTGAGCTAGGATTCATGAAAAAGCAATAAATTTGGAGGTGAATAAAATGGATATTGTAGTGGAGATTTGAGTAGATATTCGTGTAGGCCTGTCAATGGGACCGATTTTTGGACCAGATCCAATAATAGTAGAGTAAATCTGTCCAATTAAACTCATGACCCAATAGATCTAGATCCATTGAGATTAAGAACTAATGAATCTGGATCCGAATAATCCGTCAGATCCATTATTTTTAAAAATAAAATATTTAAAAGTTAAAAAAATAAAATTTTAAAAAATATTTAAAAGATAAAAAAAATTATGTGAAATAAAATCAATTATTTTAACTATTTTGCTCTACTATATGTATATAAAAAAAAAATCTCTATCTACTTTCTCACTCTAGAAAATTTTCTCATGAAATTTAACATTGCAATTATGTTTTTTATATTTTAACGATATCAAGTTGTATTATGATTCTTCTGACAGATAAAAAAGAGATGGAAAAGAAGAAATTTTAAAATTTTAAAATTTTAGCACGTGATGAAATTAAGGTAAAAATACAGATTTTTAGTCTATGGTCCCAGATGTTTCTGCCTTCTCAGAATTCTCAAGTTCTAGAAATTAATTCATTTCATATTAATTAATTTATTTTAATTTTATTTTATTTTTTATTCAAAATAATTAATAAAATATATTGCACATTAATTTATATAATAAATTTAATTATATTATATTATTTATTAGAAATAATTTTAGTTTAATCAAATAATTGAATAAAATAATTTATTTTAATATAATGTAATAAAAATGGACAAAGTGTTAAAATTAATAAAATGTTAGTAACAGAAAAAAAAAGGTGAAAATACTTCCTTTTTTGTTTACGTTTTTTTATTTAAATTTTCTTTTTTTTGTAAATAAGAAATATAGATTAATTTAATAAATATGTTTCTATTTTTAATTTACAAAAATTTGAAAACATAAACAAAAAATAAAAACGTTACCAAACGGGGTAATAGAAAAAAATTTCAATTACCAAAAAAATGATTTACCAAATTTATTTATTTATTAATAGTATAATAACAATAGCAAATTATTTTACAAAAGTTAAGTTAAAGTCAATAAAATTCAAAGTTAAAGTAATATTTTGTTGATTAATAATTCACAGCTATTAGTATAAATTTCTAAATAATGTTTTTTTAAATATGAGTTATCCGAATTTTCATAAGATGCTTATATTTGGAACAACTCCTATAATATACATGCATTTAATTATAAAATAATAAAACATGTTACCAAATATATATATTCTAGCGAATAACTCGTGCCATGACATTTCTCAATTAAAATTAAATATACATGTATTTATAATATTGAGAAATAAAATTTTTATTTTTTTCAATGTAATTCTCTTTCTCCATACAACTCGTCAGATATCATTATTAAGTTCAATTCAGTAGTCTATTAGAATGTGAAGTAATCTAAAGACCAAGCAAGAGTTTGAGAGAAAGTTTTAGTTTGCAAATGATCTCATTCATTTATTAAAGAATAAAACTCAATATTAGTCTTTAAATTTTAATTTGCAAGAAAGACATTTTTAAAAGTTTTAAAAATAGTGTTTATTTTATTAAAAATTAAAAATTGAAAATAAATTTGCTAAACAAATTTTCATGTTTAATTTAAAAAAATAATGAAAGCACAAGCAAAAATTGAAAATTATTTTAAATGGGGATTTAATTGTTATCCCAGACTTATCATATTCAACATGTGTTGTATTGCTATAATAAAAATTCAACTTTTACAAAAAATTAAAATAAGGAAATAAGTATAAATAATAAAATTTAGCAACTTAAAAAAAAATTGAACAAGCAAGATTTGTGTTTTAACAAATTTTAAATATTTATTTTCTTATTTTTTATTCACTTGTGCCGCTACAAAATAGTATAGCAAAAAGAAGAGAAATGTTTAAAAAACTGTTGTCAACATTTTTCAGATAAAAAAACAAGGCTATTTCAATTTTTTTTCAAAATGAAACATTCAGACCAAACTCTCTGTTGTTATATATTATGTTTAATTGAATAATTTTTGTTACTATATATGAAATTTAATTGATTAGTTTTTTTATTATATAACACAATTAAATTTAGGTATAGATAAATATTTTGTTTCAGTAAAAATTATTTTTTTTATCAAGTAATACTAAGTTTAATTTATTATTTTTTATTAAAAATAGCTAAATTTATAATAGCAAAATATAATTCTATACTAATTATATATAAATTTTAACAATGTGGAATTTAGAGTAACTTTGTGAAATAACAATGTAAGTTTTTTTTTTAATTTTAAACTATAAAATTTTTTATGAGCGTTTATTATAATTTTATTTATAAATTTTTAATATTATCAGGCTTAAGTACATACAAGTATTGATAACGCAGTAACTCGATGGTGCTAATGATGATTCAAGCCTAATCCGGATAGCCAGGAATTACTTACTTTAATATCGGTGTGGTGCCTACCAAAAAATTTACGATACTTAAGTTAGCAAGAGAGCTAAGAAGAAATTTTGACAGAATAACGATAAAACAAAAATTCATGTGTACTTAGGCACCAGAGATTGAGATATTTACATATGCCTATTGGGCCTGCATCGACATTGTGTATGTGAATATTATTAGATCAGGCTTCTCACTCGATTAGTTATCAAAACCATTAGTAGACAGACAGTACTTTTATAGGTGAATATCACAGAATGAGTAAGATGATGGTTATATGTGTGACCATGATGTAAACATTTTTATCTTATTTGAAAGGATTTGTCAGATTTCCTAACTACATGATTGGTCGGTCAGATCGAGTCAATACTAATCAATCGGACATGAGTACTTAATCGGGTGCACCCTATTTTTCACAACAAAAGTTTGATGTGAAAAATATTATTTTTAAAATATTCATTTATATGATTGATTTGTTGTATACATATTTTTTTATTTGGATGATATTTGTAAGACTAGTAAGAGAGTAGTGTTATCTTAATTGTAAATTATAGCAAGTATCTTTAATTATTTATAATTTTAAATATTTATCCATTCTTGAATTAATTATATCGGATCAAAAATCGTCTCATCAATCCATCTTAATTTTATTATTTTTAATTTCTTTAAAAATGAGTTACGATTTAGACAGAATTATAAAATCTAATTAGGATATAATCATAAATTTACAAAAACTCTATCTCTAGCTATTTACAAATTTAAATATTTTTAGTCAAATTAATTATACAAAACTTAAGGTGACATTTAGTTTACTTTTTTATTTTGTGTTTTCTACTTTCAATTTTATGCATTTTATATTTAAAAATCCCAAAACAAAAAAACAAAAAAAGTTCTATTTTTCTTGTTTTAAAATTTTCTTTATTTTAAATTAGAAATGCTCAAAAAAACTTTTTACTATTTTTCATTTTATATGTAAACTTATTTTTGTTTTTTAAAACAAATTTTGAAAACACAAATATCCAAATACATTTTAAGTTATTTTTTTGTTTTTAAAAGAAAAAGATTAAAAAAAAGGTTCAAAATAGAAAATAAAAATAAAAATAGAAAACAAAATTTAGAAAAATAAACCAAATGAGGTTTAATTAATTATACTTTGGGGCTGTTTGGCGCAACAAAAAAACGTTAAAAAACTCTCAAAAATTCTAAAATTTTCAATTACTTTTTTACACATTCACACCTATTACAATTTTAGAAAAAATTAGATAACTCGAGTTTGATTAATAAAATGTTGTAATTTTTTTTTAATGTGACCACCGTCATCCAAACTACCAAACAAGACTCATTGTGAATATTTTTTAACGAAATTTTAAAACTGCTCCGACAGATTTCTCAAATCGTTCCGACAAAAGTCAATATCTACATTTTTGAAAAATGTGATTTGTACCAAACACCCAAATATTATTCAAACTAAATTTTTTTGTTATTTTTCATTACACCAAATACTATAATCATTTAAATCTGACCACAAATGTTTCGCGATTGGCTTAAATTGGTATAATAATAATAAGGGTAAATTTCACTAACCTCCCCTGAGATTTCTGACACCGATAGAAACCTCCCTTGAACTTTCTGAAATGATACTGATCTCTCCTACTTTATCTGACAAGTTTCATTAACCTCCCCTCCGTCAATTTCTGACAAATTTCACAAATCTCAGGGGAGGTTAGTAAAATTTACGTAAGAAATAAATAAATAATAATTTAGTTATTATTTAATATATATTATTTAATAAATAATAATTAAAGGGCGAAATTACCCTCTTCAATTTCGTAAAAAAGTAACCGTCTCAAATCGGTTGAAATTTTTAGCCTTCTTTAATTTTTATTTTTGATCCTTTTACCTAATTTTTAATTTTTAATAATTTTTTACGTAAAAAATTATATTAGTATTATCAAAAATTATTAAAACTAATAAATATTGGTCACATCCTTAAAAAATTTTAATTACTAAAATTTAGAAATTTTTTTTTTAT
>JAVXUM010000004.1:19962598-19986709 GCA_035590655.1 Pouteria glomerata
ACACCAACCCTGCGCAGGTTCCGGGGTTTTCGACCCGAGGGTATCAATCCCCTTTTCCTATTTCTCGTACCCAAACTTCCCGGCAAACAACAATCATTCCGTTTTATTCTCTCTTTCATTAGATTTGCGTATTTCATGTTCTTTCATACATCTCATTGTCTTTAAGATTTCATCATCCCAAACTCATCCCAAACATTTAGGTGCTTCATTATCTTTCCATAGATAAGAGTCATGTTTTCTTAAACATAGCATACCATAATTTCACATGCAACTCATCACTTTCAAATCAAACGGGTATCAAATCATCTTTCCAATATAATGGTAATAAAACAATATTGTATCGCATTTCAATTATACCATGCTCAGGCATCAAGATTATGCGAGTAATTGAGTAATTTCATATCATTAATATCTCTTCTCTATCTCATGCATTGGATCAAACCACATACCATAAGCATCAAATATAAACAAATGCATCTAGGTCATGAAGAAGGCTAAGGGAGGTGTAAATAATCTTAAAATATGTCAAGAAGTCAGCTAGGAATAACACAGGGGGTCGAGGCCGCGCGCTCCCTGCGCCCTGCCTGCGACCCCTACTGGAAAACAAAATTCTGGGCAGGGCGCACCCGCGCCCTCCCCGCGCCCAGGATGCGAGCTCGGGGCGAAGGCGCGCGCTCCCCGCGTCTTGCCTGCGACCTCTTCTGGAAAATAGATTTCTGGGCAGGGCGAACCCGCGCGCTCCCCGCGCCTAGCCCGCGCAAATCCCAAATTTTTAGGTTTGGCCATTTTCTCCTTTCCCTTCCAACCATTCATCACCTCATGTTTCCCTTTATCATTTTACATCCACTCCTACTCTTTCTAAACTCATTTTAATCAAAAGTTCTTAAGGGTATCTTCCCTCTCCTCTCATCACTCTTAACCACCTTAAACCATGGCAAGCTCAACCCTTAACATATTTAACTTAAGTTTTGATTTTGTTCCTTCCCCCTACCATGATTCTCTCCATTTCTCATGACCATAACAAAAGGTAAAGAAGAAGAATACTTCCAATAAAGGTTAAGAGATGTGTCCCTACCTTAAAATTCAACTTCAACTCTCTTGCACCACTTCAAAACTTCAAGCAAAACTTCAAAGTGAGCTTCCCTCCTCCAAGATAGCTCAAGACCAAAATAGCTTCGATACAAGCCTCTTCTTCCTCCTCTTGGCTACACCTTTGCTTTTCCTTCCTTTCTTCTTCTTCAAATCTTCCTCTCAAACACTCAAACCCTCAAACTCTCTCACAAGGAACAACAATGGCCGGTTGAGAACTTCTCCAAGGTTTCTCTCCCCTTTCACACTTAAGCAACCACTATATTAATATCTTAACATTGAGGATACATATATACATATATCTATTTACCAAGGTGGCCGGCCAAACCCATTGAGGCCACACAATCCCACCAAAACATTTTAGATATAATTATACACATACACATAAGTCTTCCAAGACTTAATTCTTGGTCCCACCACAATTGAATGCTAGTTAAGATAATAAAACAAAACCAAGACAAGGCCATTTAAGTCTCACCCGGCCATCCCCTATTCCTTCACCATATTCCAATATTTTATATATATATGCATGCTTATATGGTGGTCAAATAGTCTACCTTAATTCCCATTGGCCAAAGCTTATTCCAAATGTATTGAAATGGTCATAGTTGCTCTTAATTCATGCCTTGGTCGGATCCTTCTTCCCCTTTCATTTCTACACACTCAATTACTCTTATGCATTCAAGAAACCATGCACAAGCCAAGGTCTAACCACACTCCACCAAATCATGCACCCATTAACCTATGGACATGCATGTCACACAATTCAACACCTAGACCAACCCATTCAATCTTGCCAAAACTTAATCTTTCATTCCTCCTTAACTCAATTTATTTCATAAGCAAACCATCCACTTCATTCATCGCAAATGTGAGGGGTATCACATGACTGATGAACTAACTTAGCATATGATTTTATTTTACTATTAGATTATTGTATTTTTATTTGTGCAACCTAGGTTATGAGTCTCAAACTTATTATATTTGAGATTGTAATATGATGATGTGTATTTGGTTGTATAAGTCTTGAATGATGACACCGAACTATGACGTTAGGTTTATATTTATGATGTCAGTTTCATTTATTTCATATAAGAATGAGGAACAATGTTAGATACTCTGATTGTTATTATGATGATATGACTCAATCTTGAAATAAGTTTTATTTATTTTGTTAGTTTCCATATGCCCATGCCACCGATCTTAGACAATTAAGTTAAGAGTCATGATAGAATGATATTAGAGCTTTAAATCGCGTTTTCTTTTGGGTCTTAAGTAATAAGGTCTAATTATTTTCATTGAGACAAATTATTTATCATATTATATTGATAGTTTTGGATTTGATGGCGTTTGTATTTTGTAAAATGACTAGACGTGGACAAGGTAGAAATCAAAGAGATCAAACTGGTGGTCAAAATCCTAATGCCCAAGGTGGAGGGTAAGAAGATTCTCATGAGGTATTATAGGTTGATGCTAGTTTTTCACAATCGACTTATGAAAAAATAATACAATTTATGGTGGTTTAGTAGGTCTAAATGCAAGGGTTAGGTGGACTGGCTATAGCACCTATTCTAACTCAAGTGGTAGTACCTGCACTTGGAGATATATCTATTATGAGAATACTCAGTTAATTTAAGAAATATGATCTATATAGGTTCAATGACGAAGAAGAACCAATGGAGGTAGATAGATGGCTAGATGAAAATTTTGAAATGATGGAGACTCTAAGAGTTAAAGCTGATAAGGTCAAAATTAAATTAGCAACACGTCAATTTCAAGGAAGTGTTGTACATTGGTGGAGATCATACGAAAAGATGATCAATATCTATACTTTAACTTGGGATAAATTTAAAGAAGTATTTCTTGAAAGATTTTTTCCTTTAGTGATGAGAGAAATAAAAGCTTAAGAATTTATAGTGTTGCAACAAAAGAATATGTCAGTTCAAGAGTATAAAAGGAAGTTTGCGGAATAAGTAAGATTTATGCTACAATATGTGCTTGATAAGGTAGCCAAGGCAAGAAAGTTTGAATAGGGATTGAGTTTCTATATTAGAAGGTAGATTATTAGATTGGGGCATCAGACGTATTCTGGGGTAGTGACGACAGCTTTTGTAGTAGAGATAGATGCCATCAATTTTAGGTCCAGGGCTTGTGGATGAAAGACAGGGTTCAGCACAAAAGTATGGTTCTGCTTCTAGATAAAGAAAGGGTAAAAAAAAAGTTACCAACTCTTGGAGGAGGTTTCAGCAGTAGCAATAGTTTATTTACCAGACGATGAGTAGTTTTGGTTAAGGTTCATGCTCAAATTCAAGATCGTCAGGTGGCTAGCAACAATAATTGTTTCAGTCCCCACAAATGGGAAGGTATCAGGATCAATTTAGATAGAGATTGTGCTATAGATATCATCAGCCAAGGCATGTGCAGTCTAATTGCTCATTTGAGGAAATGTCTCAGGGAAGTGTTAAGCCAGATACTCAATAGATTAGTTCTTATCAGACACACCAATTTTCAGTGAGGCCTACACCACCTATACAGTAACTACCAATGTAACTGATTCAACAATTCCAGTAGTCACGTGGTGGTAGCAGTGGCCAGCGGGAGAAAAATAGAGATGACAGCAATTCTGAAAGTCAGAGAATTTAGGGCATGCCTATACACTTACACAATGGGACGAGACTTCAAACGTTTCTATGATACATGGTATATTTCTTTTATTTAGCATTTAGGTGCATGCTTTATTTGATACTAGCACATTACATTCATTCATCTTGTATGCATGTATAAAGACTTACGGTTTTACACTAGAGAGACTTGAAGAGTCTGTGTGTGGATTCTCTGATGGGTAATAATTATTTAGTGAATTGAATTTGTAGGAATTGTGGCTTACAGATAGGTGATGTGTAATTGTGGATTGACTTGAGAGTTTTACAAATAAACAAATTTGATGTAATTTTGAGAATGAATTGGCTGTCTACTTATCGAGTAACTTTGGATTATTATCGTAAGTTAGTAGCGACTATTTTATCTGATGGCACCGTAGTGAGAATTCGAGGTAAAGCAAAAACAGTATTGCCTTCTCCATTACTTGACACAAGATGTGTTGGAAAATTTTCTAGTCTACTAGCTATCATGCATAGGCAGTAGCTTATTAGACACCATCCCGCCATCACCACCTGCGTCTACGTGTCTTTCAATAGATTGTCAGGCACCTTTAGTGCCTGGTTATACAGCGTCAGATATAAATTATTATTTTAAAATATTTCTTAGACGTTAATTTTTTTCTTAAATTTAATATTTTGTATTCAACAGATTCTTCTACTCTAGGCAAGCCTTTCAGATCTGGTAGAGGACCTTCGAAGGCATTATAATAGTGGAACTGCGGGTCACAGTAGATAACTGTACAGTGGGATGGCACACCCTACTCGGTGGAGAAGGAGAGACGCTCATTCATCTCCCAAATCAAACACATGGTCCGAAATCCAATCAAATTCCTATTGACCACCTCGATTCGGATGCTTTCTTGCCCGACACATTTTAGGGACTCTGAGCCAAGATCCAGATATCATAGTTTCCTTATATTATACGTGGTGTCTGTGTTGAAATTTATAATATTGAGTAATATTCCATTATTTTTTCTTTTCGGGCTAATGTGGTTACGGTTTCATCAGACTTTTGAGACGTTTACTACAGTAAATATCAGAAGATGTTGAAAGGTCATAAGAATAAGGTCAAGTCTAGCCATTGGAAGGGTCATGAAAATGACCCTAACATTCTTGAGCGGGTCCTGGATGGCGTCCTCCCCGACCAATCGACCAGTAGGTTGAGTTCGTCCGTTACTAGTCAAAAGAGGAGGCACGAGTGAGTAGATTAGAATCTGAATTTTTTGCCTTAATTTTTTAAGTTGTAAAACGTAACTTATAAAAACTAATCAACTAATAATAAAAACAGGAGGTGACAGCGAGGAACTCACGAAACTGAGGGTGCAAGGCCTTGGCCACAAATAGGGGAGTCAACATTTTGTGTAGGTCTGCCACAAGGTAAAACATTAGTTTAACACGTAAAATTTTTGTTTATTTTAATTTTGTTCAATAATAAATTATTAACATATAATTTTACAATCAATAGTTACTGGAGCGGTGTCAGAAAGTTGATCGAATGGTCGTCTGGTTGGCGACCTGCAATGAGAATTTGCTAAAGGTTCAAACTATATAGCTAATTAAGGCTTTAATTTTGGCTAATGAGCATATTCAATTTTTTTTTTAATATTAGTTACATATATTTCTTATCCATCTTCTTTTGTAATTTGCCTTATACTTAGTTTAACGCACATCTAGACAAGCTGTTGCAGATGAAAGGAAGTATGAAGAGAGGAGAGATAAGATATTCTTCCCCACCGTGGGTCGTGATGGGCACGAATATACGTTCACGCAGGGGGCTGGCATTCCACGCTGATCTATTACATGAGCAGAGACATCCTCCCAGGCTAGACGATGCGATTAGGACCAGCTCCAGACTCTTTATGCAGAGATGGACACGCATAAGACGTCATTTCAGCTAATTAAAATTTTATAAATTTATTTATTTTTTTCTGATTCGCTTATTGTTTTATTATAAGACCTGGATGATGGCGGCTAACCTTCTTAGATTGGACTTGAGTGATCTGACTGGCATATTTTCTAGTTTGCATTGTTTCTTTTTTTTTTTCCCCTTTCTGTATATTTGTATATAAAAAATTTTGTATTATTTTTGTACATATAAATGAGCATTTTTATTTTTTTTAATTTAAAAATTCTTCTATTACATGTGTAATTTAAATTATACTAAAGAAAATTAATTTAAAAATATAATATAAATAATAAATGAATTTAAAAATATTAATAAAAAGGTAATTATAATTATAATTATAAGAGAAGTAATTAAAATAACTTAACAAAATAATAAATACATTTAAGAAAATAATAAATAAATAATGTATTTTAAAAAAAAAAATCTAAACTTACAGCGACCGCTAGTTGCTAACATGATATAAAAAAATAATTTATAGTCAAAAATAGCTTTTGCGGCTACAAAAAGCAGTTATTAATATAACCAGGCGGTCACTAATATATTTCTGCCACTTAACGAGTACTAGCACGAATTGCAAGGGAATGTCGTAGCTATCATTTTTTCCCTAACAACGACTGCTTTAAGAGATTGCAAATATACCAAATCTAATCTTATTGGTGGTCACTATTGCGGTCATAAATATTTTAGCAATTGTTTTAGCGGTTATAAAAAAAACTTTAGCGAGATGCAATTGTGACTGTAATCTAGTGAACGCGAATATTTTTTGCGATCAATATTTTGTTATTGGTGGTCGTCATTGCAGTCGCAAATATTTTAATGACTATTTTAGCAATCGCAAAAAAACTTTAGCAACAATGCAATTGTGACCATTTTCTAGCAGTCGTTAATATTTTTTGCCACCATTTTTTTGTTTTTTGCGACCCCCAATGGCGATTACTAAAATGCTCAATCTAGTTGTGTCACTAAAAATTTTATTACTTGTAGTGCCAATTGGTCAGTAAAAGTGACTAACACCTTAGGGCCAATTGGTCGAAAAAGTGATAAATATATTATTATTTTTATTTACTCATTTTAACTTTTTTGAGATAATTTTTTATCACTTTTGTGGATAAATTAGTAGCTAAAAGCAATACTTTTATCAATTGATTGGTAGAGAAAGAGATAAAATATTTATTATTTTTATTTAACTATTTTAACTTTTTGGCAATAACTTGGAATCAAAATCAATACATATAACCATATGAATATTTATTTTGCTTTAATTCTTAGGTAAAGCACATATTTAATATATTTTTCTTCATTTTGTACTATACTTTTAAAATGATTAGGTTGCATTTAGTTTTAGTTTTAGTTTTAGAAAATTATTGTTAAAATCAAAATTTTTGGAATCAATTTTAAGAATTGGTTTGTAATACGAAAAATGTTTTCGGTGATTATCATCAAAAATTAGTTTTGAAAAGACAAAATAAATAAATAAGGCCTTTTAAGTGATCACATTTATTAACCAACTTAGTTTTAAACCAAAAAAAAAAAAAAATTCTAATCATCAACGTGATTATCCATTTAGCGTTGTTTAAGTTTCATTCGGTAAATTTAATCTTAACATTGATGTAATAATATTTTTTTATTAATTTATAATTGTAAGTTTTGATAATTTTTGTTGAATTTTAAATTAATTAAAATTAATAAATAAATGTTAAAATAAAATTTATAAAATCCAAGTTAAATCTTATAAACTTATAAGTAAAGTTGTTTGAGAGAGAAAGAAAAAACAAAATTTAATTTTTTTAATTATTTTATCTTTATTAGAATAAATCTTATTACTTTTGCTAACTGATCAGTAGCCAAAAGTGATACCAGCAATTGATAGTTAAAAGTGTCAATTTTACCGATCAATTGGTCGACAAATGTAATATATATATTATTATATTTTATTCAAATTTTTAATGACCAAATTAATTTTAGTCACCAAATAATAATCTTTTAGCGACCAATTGATAGATTAAAAGTGACATTGTTACCAATCAATTGTCAATAAAGGTAATAAATATATTATTCAAATTTTTTAGCAACCAATTGATAGTAAAAAATGACATATTTACCTACTAATTAATAGCCAAAAGTGACACATTTTTTGACTAATTATGTAACGCTCGGTAATTTAAATTAGGATATTTTTGTATTATTTTGGAATGATGATATATTTTAATTTAAACCGAATTGAGTTATGAAAATTTTTCTGGGTTGGATTTGGCCCAAAGTTGTATTAGGTTAGACAAAATTGGCAACGGGTCCAACCATTTATTTTATTTTCCTTTTCTTTTTTATTCCTTCTTTTTTCTTTTGTTCCTTTTCTTCTTTTCATTTTTTTTTAGCCAACCAGGAAAAGAGAGAGAAAAGAGAGAGAAGATAAGGGAAGAGAAAAGAGAGAGAGATTCAGAGCCAGAAGTTGGTCGATCCAAGAAGATCTCGATGCGGTGATCGTCGTAGTGCAGTCCGTTTTACAAGATTCAAAACAAGGTAGGGGAATTCAGAGTTTAAAGTTCGTAGGCCAAATCAGTTTTCTTCATTTTTCTCCATTTTTCTTCGGATTCGAGGTAGGTGGGACTTATATTCGTATTATAGATATCGTAAAGATCATTTTAGTATATATATGTGCATGTTTTGGTAATATGTGGAAATTTGTATATATATATATGTATATATATGTAGTTGTGTATATATATGCATATATATGTGTTTGGAATTGGTACGTGATGAACTTAAAATTTGAAATGAGACATATAGATATCGTGGTAACGATTTGGTGGCCCATACTTATGTTTTATTGAAAAATTTTAGAACCGAATTGGTTGATTTTGGTCGAATTTGGCCTGAGAAAGACGATGAATAGTAAGTAAAACACAGTAGGGTTGAGGCCGAGGGGATGCTCTCCCTGCACCCAACCTGCGACCCCCTCGGGTTTTGTCTTTGTGGGTCCTTTTTGGTTCAATTTTCTTGGGTTTGTTCCCGCACACGTGTAGAAATGACGATATGAGTATTTGGTGAATTATGAGAATTTTTATTCATGCTTGAGTATAGCATATTATGAATTAATTTGAGATATTTCAATTTCATGATTGGGCATATCATGTGCATTGGGATTTGGGCAGTTTCATCCGGTGGAAGTGATATGGATGGACTGGGCGAAAGTGCCATATGTTTGTGTGGCGTGTTAAGGGACGTATTAGATATGTTAATATTGATAAAATTGAGAAAATAATATTTTGATAACACCGGATAATCCCTAGTCAATATAAACATGACTAGAGCTTAGTCATGCAGAGCTGGGACGTTAATAGGATATATGGACTTTGAGATTTCTCCGGACTGCAATCGAATACCTGTTTGGGATAAGCAGATACCTGTCAGGGATAGGTAGATGCTCGACTAGAGGTGTAACTCGGTTCTCTAGCTGAATGGCTAGGGGATGTAACTCGGAGCCCGAAGCTCCTAAGTCTTACACCTGTAGGGGTATAACTCGGTTCCCCACATGGATATGAGATATATATATATATTATGCGTTTGCCGTGAGCGCTGAAAACGGTGTAGTTGGTGACCTCGCGTGCTTGGCTAACTGTCACCCATCCCAAGATTAAATTGGGGGTAGATGGAGAATTTAGAATGCATGGCTATTGTATTTCATTTCATTCCATGGCATGAGATATGCATATTTATAATATGTTGTTGTGCATATATTATGTGTTATATATATGTGCACTGCTGCACACTTGTACTGTCCTACCTACTAGGCTAGTTAGCTCACCCCATTCATAATGCAAGTGATCTAGCGAGGTCGGGAAGTGATCACCCAGAATTGAATTGACTACTAGATTGACCTAGGGAGTCTTTATTATTTTATGGGTTGTATTTTATTTGTGCTACTCGAGTTATGGGTCCTAATACTTATGAGATTTAAGATCTTATGGTAATGTATTATATTTTTTTTATTTAATATGGGAATGAGGGATGATTGTTAGTTGCTCTGATTATTATTATTATATTATAACTTAACATTGGTTCAGACTTTTATTTATTTTGATTAGTTCCTATACTCCCATACTGTCCGTCCTGAACAATTATGTTAGAGGCGTGAAAAATTAGTCAGTAAATGTAATAAATAATTATTTTTATTCAAATTTTTTGCAATCAATTGGCCTATAAAGATAACCCATTTAGAACCAAATCAGCCAACTAGTCGAGAAAAATCACCTTTTAGCAACCAACTTTTGTTTAGTCAAAAAAATTTACTATTAGCGACCAATCTTAATTTGGTCAAAAAAAAAATTAATTTATATTGACCAAATTTATATTTTGTCAAAAAAGTGGTTGCCAAAAATATTTTTTTTTCTTGCAATGGTACTTTAATTATAGAGGAGATTATACGTGCATGTAAATTGAGTTATTTAAACCACTATTGATGTTAATATGCCAAGTCCTTAATAATTTCATAAATCATGGTAGGAGTAAAACATGTATATATTACATATCAAACAAGTTCAGTTCCTAATCAGAGTAAAATCATAAGAAAAATAAAATAAAATTGAACTTGTAATCTCAAATTAATAAGTTAAAACTCCATAGCTTGTACAACTTAATTGAAAACAGTATATAATATGTACAAACTCATTTCATTAAAATGCGAAATTTCCAAAACAATAAACAAAAGTTGAATAGAATGGGACAGTTAAGACTTAACGATCCTACCTATCCATCAAGCATGGTCTTGTCAGAACCTATAATAGAGTTTATAGGATGTGAGCACTCACATAGATTTGCCCACTAATAATAGCAAAACCATGTCCTATCATGCTAATAACATGAAATATAATAACAAATCTCTAGGAAATATTAAGCAACAAGATCTCAACATGTTATAATTATGATTGAATAAACATCAACATTTTATAATCATATCTTTTGCATAATTTAAGTATTACATTTCTATTATAATCATAGAAACACAACACTCTAAGTTAGGTAATCTGAAAACCAAACAGACCCAACTACAACCTAGGTTTTTGGAGAGTCACTGAAAGATAGTTCCTTGGTGCCTAGAAACACGTTCGATGAATGTTCTAATCGAACTTGGCTACATGTTTTGGATACTAGCTAATGGAGGGTTCTTTATTCTCAATTCTTAATCAATTATGCAAATCTACAGTCATTATTCTCAAATAGAAACCAGAATTTTGAACTAGTGCATCAGCAATGTCGATGCCTAGAGTCTAGAGACTCACAAATCTTATGTCCCTAACTAGATTGTCCAAATTACAATATGATGAACCCTCTTCACTAATTGCCTTTTTTGCTAAATTTGCCTTGTGTTTGGCTGATTGCAGGAACTCCTCTTTCCTCTCATCCATCAAAACTCTAATCATCTTCTCAATTACGACTCGATCACAAGCCCCTTTCATTTCCAACCCAAGTTTCCAAACCTCTGCCACAAACTTACCATTCAATGGTTGATCTCCAAAATTAGGCCAGCAAATCATTGGCACACCGGCAGCAACACTCTCCATAATTGAGTTCCATCCACAGTGAGTGAGAAACCCACCAATGGCTTGGTGAGAGAGGACGTCTTCCTGTGGAGCCCAATCAATCATGTACCCTATTTTTCTTGTACCCTCGTCGAGAATTTGACTCTTTTCATTTTTTTCTTTCATAAAATCATGCCTAACAACCCATAAGAAGCGTTTCCCACTATTTATCATACCGTGCCAGAACTCCATGAGCTGTTCATTTGTTGCCATTACATCACTTCCAAAACTTACGTAGATGACAGACTTCAACGGTTGTGCATTAAGCCACGACATACAACCCCTAACTTTTTCAGATAGATTGTTTTCACAAACAGGTTCTATGAGGCTAACCTTTACCTTTAGGTGCTGGTTGAGTGGTCCAATGGTGTAGAGTTTTGGGCATCGACAGCGAATGTGAGTAAGCAGGTCTTCTTCTAACTCATCAAATGTGTTGATTATTAGACCTTGTGCTCGATCAACTTGCTGCATTTTATACAGAACACTTGCACTGACCTCGTTAGCCATGTCTCGAATATGGAAATCAGCTGGAAGGTCACAACGGCGCAAGAAACCTTCCATGGCTGGAATACATACAACAGGATTCTCCATATTGTTTCCTGCAGTTTGTTTGCAGAACATAAGAAAAAATAAGATAGATGTGGGAAAGATTCTTTAATTTCTTCTTTAATTAGAGAACATAAATGTATATAATATTCTCCATATTGTTTCTTGTAGTTTGTTTGAAAAACTTTGAGAAAAAATAAGATAGATAAAAAGAGATTCTTTAATTTCTTCTTTTAATTAGAGAACAAATGTATAATACTATGATACTGTTAGATCAATAATGTGTCATCTTATTTAAAAATCAATTGACGATCACTAAAGGAAATAAATTTCTTTTATGCCATCCAGAAATTGCACTAAACAAAATTGTTTTTAAAGCAGTTGCACAAAATTGCAGTGGTTCCATTTAACAATCCTTCACTCATGATAACACTCCCCTGACCTCTCACTCTACCATTTGTTAGATTGGGAATGTGTCATCTCATTTGAAAATTAATTGGTGACCAGTGAGGGAACTAAATTTTTTTTATGACATTTAGGTCGTGCCACAAGGGACGATTTTTAGAGCGGTCATGGGGAGATCATTACATCCATCCAACAAGTCTTTACAAATAAAATAAAAAAAAATTCTATGTAATGAATTTGTTAGTTATAAAGTTTCATGGAGGACTAAAAAAATGTCTACATAGTAAATTTCATTCTAAAGCATTCTACTAAAAACTCTATCATTAGGTTAAATTCGCTTTACTTTTTGCTTCTCACACTTAATTCCATTCTACAACGAATTTTGAATAATGACTTTCTGGAATATAAGATACTAAAAATTGGAGTACAATTAGCATTTTTCAAATAATGTGGCATTTAATTTTCAATTAGATAGTTGCTACTGTTATAGGATCATGATCGTCTGAATACAACATGAGTGTGTTTGGAGTAGTATAAAATTGTATAAAATTTGAAAAGTTAGTGTCTTATTTTTGTATTGTAAGTAAAAAGTGTCTCGTTTTTTTCTAGTGAGTAGAAAATTTAAATTTTATAATCTCGTAATTCGTATTTGTAAGGATTTATAAAGATTTGTAGGATTTTATTTTATTTCTTTGAACTCCAAATGCAACCTAAATCTCGTTTGTTTAGCTAAAATAAAGTAAAATGCTATGTATAACTAATTAGTTGTGATGTTAGCAAGCTTAGATAAACGCCGGTAAGCTACTATTGAGATGCAATGAAAATGTTTCTACCCATATTAGTTAGGTAAAGTGAGACAAAGTGATATATATAATAGATTCAATATCTTTTATATTATAATGCAAACTGTGGGAGTAGTGAATTTTATAGAAGCTCAAATGTTAAGCATATTGTTTGTATAACAACATTAACCAAAGAATAATAAATAAATAATTTGGATTCTAGCTTTGATAATTCATTCGAAACTAATTCTTAGTAACTGACACAGAAACCCATAATCTAATTATTTAGACTCAATCCAAATTTTAATATTAATAATATAATAAAATTACGTAAATAGTAATATTATAATTAGTTAATTAGCAATATTAAATTATAATATTATTTTAATAACATTTAATTAATTAAATTAGCAAGTAATATAGAAACTTGTAATCTAATTACTTAGCCCCAATCCAAATTTTAATATTAATAATATAAGGAAATGAGGTAAAATAATAATATTATAATTAGTTAATTAGTAATATTAGATTATAACATTAGATTAATAATATTTATTTAGTTAAATTAATAAGTAACATAAAAACCTCTAATCTAATTACTTGGGCCCAATCCAACATCTTACTTAGGCTCAATTCAAATTTTAATCCAAATCCAATTTAAATTACAAATTATTCTAAGTTAGGAAGTAAAGAGAAACTTAGAACTCTTTTACTTTATTCTAAGTTAGGAACCAAAGAAAAACTTAGAATTTTTTTATTTTATTTATTTACATGCATTAGTGAAACTTAGACCCATTCGAAAATTTTGTATGCCACTCATTTGGTCATTCTTAAGCGACAGATTAGGTTTTCGACCAGGTTCAACATTTTTGTGATGAACATGCAGAGATTGACATACATGATTCTTAAATTGTCTAGCTCGAACAGTTTAGGAATGCAACTATTCATCTTGTCCTCAACAACTCATGCAACGTCCAATGTTAGATGGAGTTTTGGTTGACATATTATGTTTTTTCGGGTGCATACACAGAGTACGACTGATGTCGTGTCTTGTCGTGTACTTGGAGAATTACACAGATATACTGCTGAAACTCTATCTAATTAGGGGACCAAGGCATCGAGTTATTGAGTGTAAATTTGATTGTGTATTTTCAAATGAGATAGAACCAATCACCTTGTAGTGAGAAGGTGAAGTTTAAGACTAGGCACTTTATATATTACACAATCTTTTAGGCTAATCGTTTCTCTTCATTCAGGACTTCGCAGAAATAGTTACCGAGATAGATAAGAATTGAATTGATTTACCAAATAGGATGTGTAAAGAATATATGGAGAGGATTAATCAATTCATCGCATTCACCAATGGGTTTCACAACTAATACATTAGTTGTCCCTGTAGAAAGTGTGCAAACCAATACTACTACATACGGGAGCATGTTAGGGAACATCTGATCTGTAATGGGTTCTTGAAGCAATATAAGTATTAAACTCTCCATAGAGAAGAACATATCCTCTCTCGCTGAAAAGAAACGGTTGAGGCAGAAGTCGAGGTTACAGAGAAGGCTGATCCAATGCTCGCGATACTAGCTGATATTGATTAACACCTAAGAATAGGGGCCGTGATATTGATCTAACGAGAGCGAGTAATCCTCACTTGGGTGCAAATGATAAAGTCTTAAGATATTTTGAAGTACTCGATGATACACAACCAAGATTATATCTTGGATGTTAGGATTTCAGTAAATTGTTATTCATCGTCGAGCTGTTACATTTGAAGGCATTGAATCAGTGGTCAGATATGTCGTTTGATATGTTACTGTAGTTACGTAGAGTTTTATCGGCGGGAGCAAAGCTTGTTGATTCCTACCACCAGGTGCACAAGCTAACTGAAAATTTGGGATTTACATACAAGACTCTGGATGCATGTCCAAACAGTTATATATTGTTTCGGAATGAGAATGCCCACCTTGATATGTGTACTATATGTCAAAGTTTAAGGTAAAAGGATATCGGGGGTAGCCAAGTTTGTCAGAATACTTCGGGTGTTTTAAACTGAGATAAGCTTGTGGCTCTAAGGCAAGTGTGCTATTTGACAATTAAGCCAAGGCTGAAAAGACTTTTCATGTCATCCAAGATTTCTAAACTGATGAGATAGCATAGTAAGAGCAAAAGGAAGAACATGAACTTATCCTATCTAGCTAACTCTCTAGCGCGAAAAGATTTCAATCGGAAGTACCCAAAATATGCTGCTGATAGTCGAAGTGTACGCTTTGGCTTGGCTGCAGATGGATTTAGTCTATATAGGGCCATGATTGGGGCAAATCACAGCACATGTCCCATGCTGTTGGTTCCATATAATCTTCTATCCTAGCTGTGCATGAAACAACATTTCCTAATCTTATCGACACTAATTGACGGACTAAGAGGTCCCAACGATAAGATAGACATGTATATGCAGCCTTTAATTGAAGAGTTTCATGAATTATGGGCCGAAGGTGTGATAACATTTGACTCTAAAAGAAATGAAATGTTTAGACTCTGGACAATTTTACTATGGATAATCAATGACTTCCTCGCATATGCTAACTTGTCTAGTTAAAGCACGAAAGAAGAGTTTGCATGTTCGTACTGTAACCGGAGCAAGAAATCAACCTAGCTAAAACACAGTAGAAAATGGGCATACATGGGTCATAGACGCTTTCTACCTCCGTTGTATAGATTTAGAAGGGACAAAGTCTTGCTTGACAGTACTCAAGAGTATGGTCCAACACCATAGACAATGACCGGGGTCGATTTGTTGCCCAAATCAAGTATGAGCAAATACAAACACTCTATGACTTTTAGGATCTATTACTCCCCTAACTGGCCTCTATTTTGAGTGCAAATAAGAACTGAACTCATAATTGGAAGAAGAAGATTATTTTCTATGAGTTACCTTATTGGAAAGATAACCTACCGAGGCACAACTTGGATGTCATGAACACTGAGATGAACGCTTGCGATAATATATTGTGGACCATCCTTCGTGTTAAGGGAAAGTCAAAGGATAGTGCTAATGCTCGACGTGATTTGCAGAAGATGGGACTGAGAACTTTTTTATGCTCGCAGGAGAAGGAGTCCAACAAAGCATATATGCCACCTGCATAGTACATGATGAGCAAGGAAAAGAAGAATGTCTTCCTATCAGTCTTGAAGGATGTCAAGATACCTGATGAGTACTGTTCAAATATTTCCAAACGAATGAACATGAGCGAAAGGACGTTACAAGGTTTAAAGAGTCATAATAATCATGTTCTCATCCAACAATTACTACCTATAGCGATAAGGAATTGTTTGTCTAAGAATATGATAGAGCTATTAATTGAGATTAATAGTTTCTTCAGACAGCTATTACAGAGTTCTCCGTACGAAAGATTTGAAGGGTCTACAGGAGAGGATTGCTTTGACACTGTGCCATTTGGAGAAAATATTTCCCCTAGTATTTTTTGATATAATGGTTCACTTGACTATACACTTAACTAATGAAGCTCAGCTTAGTGGCTCTATCCAATTCAAGTAGATGTATCCGATCGAGAGATACGTGAACAAATTGAAAAGGTATGTGCATAACAAAACTCGACTGGAGGCATCCATAGCTAAGGATTATTTGATGGATGAGTGCACCAATTTTTGTGCTGTATATCTTAACGATAATGTTCAAACAAAGTTAACAAGACCAGAGCAAATAAATGAAGGTCCTATTGAAGAGGGCACTTCATTTGATCTCAACCACTTCGAATGGATCCAAGCTCGTCGATTCGTACTCTTCAACACCCAATCGGTTGTGGCATTGACTCAATAAGTCATAAATTATGCGACACTTGTAATGATTATGTTGTCTATCGATAACACAATTTGATTTGTGTTGAAGAAGACACATAAATGAGCTAAAACAGAATATGCCGCGTGCAATAGATAGTTAAATTCGAATGTCTCATTATCAATCTTTTCATAACTAGTTTAAGAATTACGTACGTATTAAACATTTACATGTTCTTTTATATGTCATTTTTCATTACTTTAAATTTGTATTCAATTAACATCGTGAAAAATTGCATAGGTTTATAATTTACGAAACACTAGCAATCTTCGTTTAACCGATGAAATGAACAAATTAACTGATAATCTTTATACAACGGCCCGATGTTGCACAACTTGATTTTGATTTTGCATCAAGCAAGTAGACGATATGCGGGCCATGCAAAATTATAGCATTGGTTGTCCATCTATCGATGGTAGTTATTACTATGACCAATTGAATGAGATTATTGAAGTTGTATATAATCATGGTTTGAGATTTTTATTGTTCAAGTGTGATTGAATCAATTCAATCCGTGGGTTAAAACTGATAAGTATAGTTTAAATTGGTAAACTTTAACAATTTGTTCTACTAAAATGCACGAATACACCATGAACCCTACATACTAGCGTCGATGACAGAGCAAATTTATTATGTTAGAGATCAGACTTATCATAACTGGCAAATTACAGTTAAAATGTCAAGAAGGGGTATATATTAGATCGAATGCAATAACTCAGATATTGATGCATTCACCCAACAAGTTCTTGACCAGAATGCGATCGTTCAACGTGAAGAAAATGTTAATTGGGTTAGGAAGGTCTTCGAAGGAGATACCATTTACTTACATGACTAATAAAGGTTTCTATACTTTTTTTATCCTAATAATGTTTATTTTAAATATCTATTGTTTTGAAACTATAATAAATCTATCTTGTACACAGACATGTTTGGACGTTCTAGGAAAAGAGCTGGTCCTAGGACGATGGCCAAGTGTCTTGGCCTATCTTGTGCAAGCAGTAGCTTAGCAAACGCTGTCTCGCCATTACCCTCTACGTCGAGGAATTCTTCGATGTATGCTGAGGTACAGTCAGACTCAGGTAATAATTATTAGGTTGAGATATTTTTTAAACGCTAAATTTTTTTCTTAAGACTCATTTAACTTAATATTTTGTATGTAACAGTGTCTCCCACTTCGAGCAGACTTTCCAGGTTAGGTAAAGGGCCTTTGAAAGCACTGTCGCAGTGAAATTGTGGATTCTAGTGGATGACCGTCAATTAATTTAATATAATATTAGTTTAATAATTAATATAATATAATATAATTAATTATTATATTATATTATATTATTATAATAATTAAATTATTATATTGTATTATATTATATTAATTATATTATATTATATAACATAATATAATATAATAGTTTAAATTATAATAATTTAATTATTATATTATATTATATCATATTAAAATTGACAATGTTTAAAAAATGGCCAAAATATTTATAACAGAAAAAGAAAATAGAGTGAAAACACCTTTTGAAATGTTTTCGTTTTTCTGTTTATGTTTTCAATTTTTTAGAAAAAAAACGTAAACAGATTTAACAAATATGTTTTTGTTGTAAATTTTTAAAATTTTGAAAACAAAAACAAAAAAACAAAAAACGAAAATGTTAACAAACGAGGCCTAAGTATTTAGTTTTTTGACTATTTTTGAAATGGCTAAATTTATGATCTCACAATGATCTCACATTCTACAATTCTTTTAAATCATAAAAGGGCAAAAAGTTAAATTAATAAAAAATTAAAAAGCAAGTCAATAGCTAGTTACAAAATGATAACTTTTTCGTTACAGAATAAAGTTTACTGGGTAAAAAAAAATGGTATGCTAGTAACCCAATTCTCAAAGTAATCCGGTGAACAAACATAACCTATATTTGTGACCATCTGAACTGGATTCTATTTTAGTATAGTTTTTTTTTTATTTTATATACACAATATTTTAATCATTTTATATTATCAACTTAGTCAAAAATTACTTATTAAAGAAAATATTATAACAGTGGCATTCGTGTACAAAGCCCAAATTACAAAAATCCAAGCCAAATCACAGGATCTAAGTGAAAATTATCGAATAAAAAAGGGGGCGTTCGGAAACCCACGTTTTCTAAATTTTTCCAAACTTTTGCATACTTTTATCAATTTTTGGTTATTTTCATTTTTCAAGCATTTATTTTAAAATTTTAAATTTTACAAATTTTTATTAACTTTTATGAATTTTTACTAATTTTTATTAATTTTTTTTTTTTTTTTTCTGATTAAAACCATTCGAAGGATTTCATCGAGAATAATTTCTATCAAAAAATTAAAGTTTATCTTCTAAATACTAAAAAGTAACTGATGCATCATATTTTTTTTTTTTTTTTCTAACTTTTGACATTCGAAACGCTTTAATTGTTTGACTTGTTAGTAGGAAGGATAATTACTACCAAAATTTACTTTTCAATAAGAGATCGCAATGGTGTATTTATAATGTATCTCAATTTTCCAATAAGGTTTAAGTAATTTTCTCAAATTATTGTGTTGCCTGTTTAGTGAAAAATTAGCAATTCATGATCCTTAACTAAAACATATATAGAGACAGTTTGAAAGTATAATTTTTAGTAAAAAAATTATTATTTTTATATTTTAAATATTTGACAAATAATTAATTTTTATTACTTTTTAATTCAATTACAGTAACTTATCTTTTTTAAAGAGATATCAAAAGTTATTAAAAATTTTATTAAATATTTAAAAATTATAAAAAAATTATTAAAAATTATTATTTATTTCACTAAATATATCTAAAATTACGATTAATAACTTCTAATAAAAAAATTATCAAATATTATTAAAATTTAAACTTTCAAACTATAACAGTGGACATACTATAATAATACCTGTGAAGGGAAGCTCGCCAGCTTGGATAAGATTAGGAATGCAGAAATGGGCCCAGAGGTAACAAGCGCTTGGAGGGCAGTAAGAAAAGATTGGGATCCCCATCTCCTCACCAACCTCAACCCCAAAACTGGTCAACAACACATCGATTATCACACAACCAATCGAGTCCTGGGCGTTGGAACGTCTCTGATTCAACTTTATCAGCAAATCTCTGAGAATCGTTCTAACCGTAGGCCTGAAAGTAAGGAACTCATGCGTACGTCTGACAGCCAAGTCCAGATCGTCTGGAAGGCCATCGGAGATGGCTTCGAAGCGAAAGCCCGGATATCGCTTGAAAGAGGATTGAACGTCGCTGCGAAGTTGGACGGATTGGAGGGAGTGCTCCGTGAGGACGAAGGTGATGCGGAGGCCGCACAGGGCAAGTAGCTCGGCCATCTTGAGCATGGAGATTACGTGGCTATATGAGGGATAGGTGAAGAACAATACATTGGGAGTCGCTGTTAATACTTCTTCTCTTTCAAAATCCATCGATAGTTTTCTATTCTTCCTCCTTCACTCCCCTCCCCAACCAAAAAAAAAAAAAAAATGGTAGAATCCTCTAATCAGTTACGAGCTCACTCCATAAATGCACACCGGACAAAAGTAAGACTCTGTTTGGCGCCATTTTAAAGAGAGATATATAGAGAGAGGTGAGAGAAAGCAAAAAAAACTATGTACCGAATGCAGGAGTGTCGGAGAAGAAGACTTTTACCCACGTTTCAACCCTCGTGGACCCAGTGTCTTACAGAAAAAAAATTAAAAATTATTGGCACTCTCCCCAGCTTAGCATGTAGGCCACGCGGAACGCGTAGGCAGGTGCTTGTGCTCACTTTTTTTCTAAGGGGTCTTTGGAATTGTAAGAGTTAGTAAGATTTGTAAAAGTTATTGTAATGACTCAAATTTAATTTAATTTGATTTATATATTTTTATTTATTTATTTAGTAAATTTAATAAGTTATTTAAATTTAATAATTTTAAAATTTAAAAAAAATGACATTTTTTAAATTTATAAGGAATAGGTGATTAATTAAATTGATTAAGATTAAAATACTATTTATATATATAATAATGTTATAATTATTTTGTGAAAAAAAAAAAAACCCTAAGGAGAGAGAGAAGAGAAAACGAAAAAGATAAGGCGCCGAAGAAACTCGGTTGAAGCTACCAGCAACAACCAAATTGAAAAAGGGTAAAGGGCGTGAACCTTTATTATATACTTTAATTATATACGTAAATTGTTAAACGAATTACCTGATTTCGTTCATGATTCATGGTGTCTATTTACGTGTATCTATATAATAAAACATAATTGTCGATGTGATGATTGTGTGCATGTTGCTGAGGGAAAGAGAGAGATGTTGGGCGACTAAAAGAGAGAGGGGATGGAGGGCGGGTTAGAGCAGTGGGGAAGTGACAAGGAGAGAGAGAACGGGGAGGGTGGATGGAAAAATGAGGGGTTGGGGCAGTAGGGAAGTGACAAGGAGAGAGAGATAGCGAGGGAGGGGTTGTAACACCCGGTGTTTTAAATTAGAATATTTATATATTATTTTGGATAAATAAAATATTTAAATTGAATTTAAGTGGATTATTGTATTTTTTTAGACTAAGTTTAAGCCCGAAGTAATATTGAAGTGGACAAACTGAGCCAAGGGTCCAACCATTTTTTCCTATTTTTCTTTTTTCTCTTTTTTTCCTTTTTCTTTTCTCTTTCTCATTTCTTACTTTTTGGTTCTGTTGTAGAAAAGAAATGGGGAGAGAAAGAAATGATAGAGAAAATAGAGAGGAGATAAGGGAAGAGAGAAGAGAGGGAGATTTGAAGCCAGAGGTTGGTCAATCCAGGACGATCTCGATGCGGTGATCATCGTGGTGGGGCCCGTTTCACAAAATTCGAAACGAGGTAGAAAAAATTAGAGTTTGAAGTTTGAAGGCTAAAATGGTTTTTTTCATTTTTCTCCAATTTTCTCTGGATTCAAGGTAAGTGAGACTTAGATTCGTGTTTTAAACATCGAATGAATTGTTTTGATATATATATATATATATGTGCATGATTTAATTGAAATTAAAGAGATTTGAGTATATGTATATATATGAATAGCTGTGTGTATATATATGCTTATATACGTGAGATTCTTGCATACTTTTGAGTGATTTCTTGATTGAGTATTGTAGAAACATATGGTTTTGATGTATAAATGTTTATTGATGATATATTGTTGAGATTAAGGCTTTGATGAATGATTTATGAAAGATTTGAGGTTGGTTTTGGTTGAAAACGAAACTAAGTTCTGGGCACTAGCTACTGGTGTCCGGACGGAACGTTTGGGGTGTCCGTCTGAACGGTGTGGTGTCCGGACGGTGCCCTTAGGGCGTCCAGACACTAGCACTGCAGAAATTTTAAATTGTTTTAAAATGATTTCTAAATGTCTGTTTTGGTGCCCAAACTTGTTATTAATGGTTTTAAATGATAAAGTGGATTCCAAATTATCCTCAAGCTCGATGAGAATGTATTTTAATATTGAATGGATATTTAATTACATGATTGAGCATATCGTGTGTATTGAGTTGGTGTGGTTTCATCCGATTGATGTGATGTGTATTGGTTGGCCGAGATTTCCATTTTGTGATGTGACGTGTCGGGCACGTGTTAAATATATTAATGGGGTTTATAATTTGTATAAAAATATGATAAATGAGTTTTTGAAAATACCAGATGATTCCTAGTTGTATATATGACTAGAGTTTAGTCATATGGAGTTGAGACGTTAATATGAGATATAGAATTTGAGATTTCTCTGGACTGCAGCCGGATACCTGCTTGGGATAAGCAGATGCCTGCCTGGGATAGACGGAGGCCCAACTAGATGTGTAATTCGGTTCACTAGTGGAAGGGCCAGTGGGTATAACTCGGAATCCCTGAGTCTTACACTGTGGGGGTGTAACTCGGTTCCTCCCATGGATATGATATATATATATGCGTTCGCTGTAAGTACTGAAAACGATGTGGTTGGTGATCCCACGTGCTTGACTAAATGTCACCTGTCCCAAAATAAGGTTGGAGGTAAATGGAGAATTTAAGATGCAATGGCCATTGCATTCATTTCATTATACAGCATGAGATATGCATGTTATATTATGTGTTTATGGAGATCATTGTGAACATGTTTATGTATTATATATGTTCACTGGTGCACATTTGCACTGTCCTGCCTACTGGGCTAGTTAGCTCATCCCATCCCTATTGCAGGTGATCTAAGGAGGCAAGGAAGTGATCACCCAGAATTGAGTTGATCACTGGATTGACCTAGAGGGTCTTTTACATTTCATGGGATTATTGTATCTTATTTGTGCTACTCGGATTGTGGGTCCCAACATTTATGATATTTGTGATTTTATGATGATGTTATTATATTATATTTCTTTAATATGGGAATGAGAGATGAGTATTAGTTGCTCTAATTATTGTTGTTTTCTTATGACTTGATTTGGGTACAGGTTTTTATTTATTTTTATTAGTTCTTATATTCTTATGCCGTCTGTTTCGGACAATTATGTTAGGGGCGTGACAAGGGTTACTGGGGGAAGGTAAAATAAGAGAGAAAGAGAGAAAAAAAAAGTTAACAAATTGGGGCGCAAACCGATTGAGATTAGGCATAGTTTGATTTAATGATGTTAAAAAAATAAAATTAAAAGTTAAGAAAAATAATTTTTTTTGAAATTTAAAGTAACAAAATTTTGAAACTTTTTAGTACAAATCTCTAAAATAAAACACAACCATCTATGTGATGGATGTGTGCGTGTCACCGAGAAAAAGAGAGAGAGAAAAATGTTGAACGATTGGAAAAGAGAGGGGATGGGGGGTAGGTTGAGGCGGTGGGGAAGTGACAAGAAAAGAGAGAGAGAGGGGAGGGTGGATAGATGGAAGAGAGATGGGATGGGGGCTGGTTGGGGCAGTAGGGAAGTGATAGGGAGAGAGAGAAGGGGGAGGGTTGCTGGGGGAAGGTAGAAGAGAGAGAGAGTGAGAGATAGAGAAAAGAAAGGCAGCAGATTGGGGCGCTCCCCGATTAAGATTAGATATAGTTTAATTTAATGATGTTAAAAAATAAGATTAAAAGTTAAGAAAAATAAATTTTTTTGAAATTTAAAGTAACAAAATTTTGAAACTTTTCTAATACAAATATCAATTAAACTTTTTAAAAAATTTGTCAAACTTCATTGGAACGGATTTTATACTCTTTAATAGAGACATTTTTTATTTAAAATAAATTCAAATAAATAAATAAAAATAATTAATTTACTATATAATAATTAATAATTAATTTTA
>JAVXUM010000004.1:19999375-20012589 GCA_035590655.1 Pouteria glomerata
CCAGTAACCAACAAGCTCAGCCCACTGGTAGGGAAGGATGCCGTTCGGGACCCGCTGAAGGATGTCAGGGTCATTCTCATGACCCTTCCAATAGGTAGTCTTGACTTTATTCTTATGATCCTTCCACATCTTCCGACATTTGCCGTAGCAAATGTCTCGGAAGTCTAGAGGGACCCCAACCACATTAGCCTGTGAAGGCAAAATATCATTAAATGGTTCAATTGGAAAATTATCACCACAGACACCACAAATAATAAAATATTTAAAAAAAAAAACTAATATACCTGAAGCTCGGCCCAGAGGCCCTCGAAAGCGTCGGGCGGGAAAGCCTCCTAATCGAGGGTAGTCAATGGAAATCTGATCGGATTACGGACCATGTGTCCGATATGAGATATCAGAGAGCGCCCCGCCTTCCCCACCGGGTGGGGCGTGTCATCCCACTACACGGTCATCTACTGTGACCCGCAGTTCCACTGCTGCAATGCCTTCGAAGGCCCTATACCGGACCTCGAAGGCATGTTAGGAGTGGCAGAATCTGTTGAATGCACAAAATGTTAAGTTGAAAATGAAAAAATGTATCCTTATAGGAACTGTAAAATAAAATAATAATTTATACCTGGAACTCCATAGTCAGACGCTGTCTGACTATCTGTCGAGGGACGCGCAGATGCGTCTGGTGATGACGTGCCCGTATCCGCGGAGCTACCCCCGAAGCATGATAAACCGAGACGCTCGGCCATCGTCCTAGGACCTGATCTCCTCATAGAGCATCCGGACATATCGCTACATATAACAAAATTATATTTATTATAATTTATAAAAATTAATACTAAAATTAAATTTATTGTACTTAAAAATTTTTTAGAGTTAACCATTTATATTTGATGTAAGTCAACGGTATCTCCTTCGACAGTCTCCCTAACCCAATTACCATCCTCACCACGTTGTATGACGTCATCCTGGTCAAGAACTTGTTAGGAAAATGCATCAATATCTGGTTCATCGCATTCTATTTCATACACCCCCCTTCTTGACATTTTAACAGCAACTTCCCAATTATGATCAACTCCATCTCTGACATAATATACTTGTTCTGCCATCGATGCTAATATGTAGGGCTCATAATGTATTCGCGCATCCCGGTATAACAAATTGTTAAAATTTACCAAATTGAACTGGTACTTATCAGTTTTAACCCCACGAGTTGGATCCGCACAGAGACACTTGAATAGTAAGTATCTTGACCCACAATTATATACAATTTCAATAATATCGTTCAATTGGCCATAGTAGTAACTACCATCGACTGAACGACAACCAACGCCACTATTTTGTGTAGCCCGCCGATCATCTACTTGTTTGATACGAAATCGATACCCGTTAATGTCACAAGTTGTGTAGCGACGGGCCGTCGTATAAGGACCATCAGCCAATTGTTTCATCTCATGGGTCAAAGCAGGATCACTAGTGCTTCGCAGATTATTAACCTACGCAGATCACGTATTAATTCAATACAAATTATAAGTACTGTAATAAGACATATAAAACGACATGTAAACTTTCTACACATACGTAATTCTTAAACCAATCGTGAAACGATTGATAATGGGTCATTCTAATTTGACTGTGTGTTGCGCGAGGCATGTCCTGTTTGAGCTGATTCAAGTGTCTCCTGCAACACATATCAATTTGTGTAACCATTAAATACGATAATGCATGCAAATAAGACAATAAAATTTACTTTATATAAACATTAATAACTTACTGAGTCAAGGGCACAATTGATGGGGTGTTGAAGAGCACAAATCGGTGAGCTTGGATCCACTCGATGTGGTTTAGATCAAATGATGTGCCCTCTCCAACAGGACCTTCATTTATCCGCTCTGGCCTGGTTAACTTCGTTTGGACATCATCATTAAGATATGCAGCACAAAAATTTGTGCACTCATCCATCAAATAACCTTTAGCTATGGATGCCTCCGGACGAGCTTTGTTACGTACATACCTCTTCAATGTGTTCATGTACCTCTCAATCGGATACATCCACCTGAACTGGACAGGGCCACCAAGCCAAGCTTCCTCAGTTAAATGAACAGTCAAGTGAACCATGACATCAAAAAAAGCCGGCGGAAATATTTTTTCAAAGTGGCAAAGAGTCAAAACAATCCTCTCTTGTAAGCCATCCAAATCTTCGGTATAGAGAACTCTGGAACACAGTTGCCTGAAGAAGTTACTGAACTCAATCAACGGCTCTACCACATTCTTTGGCAAACAATGCCTAACCGCTATAGGCATTAACTGTTGAAGGAGAACATGATTATCATGGCTCTTCAAACCTTGTAAGGTCCTTTCTCTCATATTCACACGTTTGGATATATTAGAGCAATACCCATCAGGCACCCTGACATCCTTCAGAATTGATAAGAATGTATCCTTCTCTTCTTTACTCATCGTGTACTGTGCAGGTGGCATGTATGCCCTATTCGACTCTCTCTCTTGCAAGTGCAACGGGATTCTTAGACCCATTTCTTGTAAGTCACGTCGAGCATTAACACCGTCTTTTGATTTTCCCTTAACACCAAGGATGGTCCACAAAATATTATCGCAGACATTTTTCTCAATGTGCATGACATCCAAATTGTGCCTTAGCAGGTTATCTTTCCAGTATGGTAACTCGTAAAAAATACTCTTCTTCTTCCAATTATGAGTTCGATCCCTGCTTGCACCTGAAATTGACGTTAGCGGGGGCATTAACAGATCCTGGAAATCGTAGACTGTTCGTACATGCTCCAGCTCAATTTGAGCCAAAAAATCAACTGCAGTCATTTTCCGTGGGGCAGGACCATACTCCCGAGTCCCATCAAATGAGACTTTGTCCCTCCGAAACCTATGCAACGGAGGTAGGAAGCGTCTATGACCCATGTACGCCCACTTTCTCCTATGCTTTAGCCAAATTGAACTCTTAGACTGGTTGCAGCAAGGACATGCAAACTCCCCTTTCGTGCTCCAACCAGACAAGTTAGCATACGCGGGGAAGTCGTTAATTGTCCAAAGTAATGCTGTCCGGAGTCTAAACATTTCATTGCTTGCAGAGTCAAATGTCGTTACGCTTTCAGTCCATAGTGAATGAAGCTCCTCAATCAAAGGCTTCATATACATGTCTATTTTGTCCCCAGGAGCTCTCGGTCCATCAATAAGTGTTGATAAAATCAAGAAAGGTTGTTTCATACAAAGCCAGGGCGGGAGATTATACGGAACCAACAACACGGGCCATGTACTGTGATTCGCCCCAGTCATAGCTGTAAACGGGCTAAATCCGTCTGCAGCCAAACCTAGGTGCACATTGCAACAATCAGAAGCAAATTCAGGATGCCTCTGATTGAAATTCTTCCATGCCGGGGAGTCCACTGGATGGGATAACTTCCCATAATCTCTGCTATTTTCAGCATGCCATCTCATCAATTTAGAAAGCTTAGAGGACATAAAAAATCTCTTCAGCCTTGGCTTCAGTGGAAAATACCGCATTTGCTTGGCAGCCACAAGTTTACCACGATTTAACACATCATCGCCACCCCCGACATCCTTCCATCTCGAAGTTTGACACACAGTACATTCATTGAGGTGAGCATTCTCATTCCGAAATAACATACAATTGTTCCGACATGCATCTAAAGTTTCGTATGTAAATCCCAAATTTTCGGTTAGCTTGCGAGCCTCATAGTATGAAGCAACAAGCTTTGCTCCTGACGGAAGAACTCTGTGTAGTAATTCTAATAGCATATCGAACGACGTATCTGACCAGTGATTCAACGCCTTCAAATGTAACAGCTCGACGATAAATGATAATTTACTGAAATTATTGCTTCCAGGGTACAATTCTGTTTGTGCATCGTCGAGTATTTGAAAATATCTACTTGTTTCTTCATCTGCACCCGAACGAAGATTACAATCACCTGTAAGATTAACATCTCCCCTGATGTTTTCAGATGCTAATCCACACGCGATGTCAGCAAGCATCGCGAGCATTGGATCAGCCTCCGCCATTGACTCGGACTCCACCTCAATTGTTTCTGGTCTACGAGATGAGGTATACTCTTCCCCGTGCAGTGTCCAAATCTTGTATTGTTTCATAAATCCATTATGAATAAGATGCTCCCTAACGGGCTCCCGTGTGTAATAATACCGATTCGCACACTTTCTACACGGACAACTAATGTACTCACTACGAAACCCATTGGTGAATACAATGAATTGATTAATCCCCTCCATATATTTTTTACACATCCTATTTGGCAAATCAATCCAACTCTTGTCCATCTCGAATAGTACTTCTGCATAGTCCCAAAATTAAAAGAATCCATTAGCCGAACGGATCGTGCAGTATACAATGCACCTACTATTAAACTTCACCTTCTTCTATAGGATGGTTGGTCCTATCCCATTCGAGAATACACGATCCATAATGTCTTCAACAACTCATGTATGGTCCCCTAATTAGATGAAATTTCGGCAGCATGCCTGCGTGGTTCTCCAAGTACATGACTCAAAAACGACGTATGTCGTATTCTGTGTATGCACCCGGAGAACAACAGGACATCAACCGAAACTCCACCTAATTAGGGGACCATTCATGAGTTGTTGAAGACATTATGGATAGTTGCATTCCCAAACTGTTCGAACTGGACAATTCAAGAATCGTGTACGTCAATCCCCGCTTGTTCATCCTAAGAACGACGAATTTGGTCAACAACCTAATCCATCACCTAAAGATGAACAAACAGGTGGCGTACACGATTCTCGAACGGGTCTAAGTTTCACTAATGCATACAAAATGAATAAAGTAAAAAGATTTCTAAGTTTCAGTTTGTTTCCTAACTTAAAATAAAGTAACAACATTCTAAATTTCAGACTTGATTCTTAACTTAGAATACAGTAAATGAGTTCTAAGTTTGTCTTTGTTTCATTAATATGAATAAAATAAGATTATTCTAAGTTTTTTGTTACTTCCTAAAGGTGAATAAAATAAGATTATTCTACACATAATTTTTTTCTTATTATAATTAAAAATATTTAATATTACTCTTTTTACTAGTATTTACTATTAAATATTATTACTAGTACTATTATAATTTAATATTTTTAATACTTTTATAATTATAATAGTATTAGCAAATTTAAAACTATATTAATATAACTTATTATTATTAAAAGTCTTATTAAGGATTGTTTATTATTATTATTGTTATTATTATTATTATTATTCCCTAATTTCTAAATTTCGTAATATTAATGTATTTTACTGTTAGTTTATTATAATCAAAAATTTGGTTCTTATTATTAATATTGTTATTATTATTGTGATTGTTGTTGTTATTGTAAATATTTGAATTATTATTGTAAATTTCATTTAAGGTTTGTATCTTATGGACATTTGTCAATTTTGAAATATCTAATAAAATTTACAGTAACAAAAATTAAAAATATAACACTCAAATGAAGTAAATAAAAATAAATATCTACAACAACAAAAATATGTTTTACAAACAAATTAATTAAGAACAACTAAATTAACAACAAATAAATTAACAACAAATTTCAAAAGAATAAACTAATAAACCCGATTCGCATTAAGTATTAATTTAATTACTACACTTTTATTGTTGATATTAATATTAATTATATTATAAAGTAATGCTGCAACTATTAATATTATAATTAATCTAGTCGCTAAAATTTAATTAACTTTATTATTTAATTTTATTTTTAGTACAACTAAAAATCTTTCTTAACATTATTCTAATTATTAGTAATTATTATTTAATATTAATTTAATTTAATAATAATAAAAGTATTTTATATTAAACCAATTAATTTAATTTCAATTAATTTAATTATTTTATCAATATTATCATTTATTATTTAATATTTTAACTAATAATAATATTTTATTACACAATATTATTAATTTAAGATCCATATTATCCTTCGGGTACGAGGAAGCCTATAGCCGCTACCCGAGGGTGCGCACCGGGTGAAACTCACCCCATGACCCAAGCCGACAAAGAACCATGGAGAGTAAATTATATTTTAAGAAGCAGCTACAGTTTGATAATTATTATTAAAAATTTTTTATATCTTATTAGATAGATTAACTCCTTAACGTATATTTTAATATAATTGATTTAATTGCAAATTCATTAATTTAAAATCACTAAATGTTTGAAATGGAGCCTTAGGGCCTAACACCAAGATCCGCCACAAGACAGGAAGGGTAAGCATGGATTTGTCTCAGTTGCTCAACAACATAAAAACTTTACTCGAGGAAAAATCCTCACTTCAATTACCAAACAGAATGGTTATGGGAAGTCCTAATACAAGATTGATCAGAAGATGCATGACAACAAATAGAAGAGTCATGTGCATTTCTTCCCAAACTCAATCCTTTGCCGTTTGACAGCAGGTAAAAAGGGTAAAATTGAACATATAGAAACATAAATATGTACAAAAACTAATACATATATATAGATAAATAGATCATCTACATTAATACTTCACCATCTGTGATCCCTTCCGAATCATCAAGATGATGGTCGTCAATAGCGACAACCTTGGAAACTCCTAGTCTGGAAGGAGGATTACCACCTCGGATCGCGAAAGGCAACCTCGGACTGCTCGTCACAACAGTACTACCAATCCCTTCTTGCTCCTCTTTCTTCAGGTCAGCGGGGGGCAAGAAACAGTCCATCGACAACCCCTTTATGTTGAAATCAACCTCTTCAATCTCCCAAACCTCTTCCATTCGCGTCCTCGAATGGCTCTCGGAGTTCTCCCCGTACCTAAAGAGCGAAACACAAGTTCTGCCGGAGTGTCCAACGTTAATAATTCCATCGACGGTCTTGTAGTTTTGTATGTGGGACTCCATTGTCGTCTCCCAGAAGACGCAGTTGTGAGCACTACTTCCGCCTGGGGGTTTGATCCTGAGGAGGTGAGAGTCTTCGAGTTGGACTAGAAGGCCACTTCTTTGGCTGAAGTAGCCCCAAACTGTGTGCCTGATTACCTCTACGTTAGTGCTGCTTCTGGCTCTTAGCATTGAGGGTTGGGCTTCGAGCTTCAAAACGAAGCAGTCGTCTTCGTTGATGGTCTTCTCGCCTATGCAGACTGAATTGGAGAATAGATTGGCTGTCGACCTTGGGTCAAGGCCCTGCTCCACATTCATGATTGAGTCATTTGTAAATGGAAAACCATATAAATAATTAATAAAAAAATATAGTAAAAGTATAAAAATAATATGCAATAAAATTTTATTGAAAGAAAGTATAAAAATTTAATAAAAATAACAAATTTTAGTTAATCTTAATTAATCAAACACCATGAAATTATTAATTTATTTAATTTTTTACTAGAATTCGTTGGCGCTGGTGCAAGTAAAACATTATTTTGGCATTGTTTAGAGTGCCAACAAATAAAATAAAATAAAATAAAATAAATCTTTAACAACCTTTATAAATCACTAAAATTCTCTATTACACATTTTCACTTTTTATTATATTAAAAAAATTATAATATTTCATTAAAAAATAAAAAATTTAGAAAGAAGTTAATCAAGTACGTAAAATTTTTTTTATAATCATATTTTTGAGCCGAAAATTTTTAAATAAGTGCCATTGTCACTATTTTATACTAATTTTTTTGAATCTGTCAGAATGTATTTAGGAAACTATTCTAACGGTTTCAATACTACCATGCAAAAGTCAAAAATTTCTGACATAAATTATAAGAATGAATCAAAAAAATCATTCTCGCGGTTTCTCTTTATTACTTTTTATCATAAAAGTCCAAAAAACGTCACTATTTTTTTCTAAAAATCTCTGTTTAAAATATTAAATACCAAACATTTAAACTTAACTCAAACTATATTTTTTCTTATTTTTTATCATTTCAAGCACACTGTTTACCTAGAACTTTTGCAAAACCCCGTACCATAGAATTTTCCTGCTATATCCGAAATCGAGACATAAAATGGCGTCACGATGACATTATAATAATAAAAATACATTGGGATAGGTTAATTTTTTAAAATGATAATTCTAGCGTTAAATTCTGATTGAAATTTTTTAACGGCGTAGCAATTCTCTTCGTGCAATGAAAGTTTGGGGTTGTTTGTTTTGATGAATAATTCTGAAAAATTCTGAAAATCTTTAAAAGTTATTTACTTTTTATCTCATTGTACGAATTACGAACTCATAAATTATTTCATTTTATCTCACTTTTTATCATTCCAAACACCTCCATAGTTAACATTTTAGATAAAATTTCAAATTAAAATAATTATGATAATCTATAAATTTCATTTTTTTCTAAAACTTTAAACCTTCGATATTTGTTTTGGTCTCTCTCTCTCCAATTAATTTTTGATAAACACCATAAAAGAAATCACAAATTATGATACTTTAATTTAAAAGATTCAATTTCTTAGGAAGTATAATTGAGCGGAATTTAAGTTGACAATTTTAATCTCTACTCTTGAAATATGGTAAAATTTAAAATAGCTAAACTATTTTATAAAATAAATGGTTTTGTAATCCACTAGAATAAGAATTGAATAGAAAATTAACAATATAAAAATGATCTCAATCGTTAAATGAAAGAAAAAATAATTCTTAACCATTAAATCTTAATTTGTGAGAGAAATATTTTTAAAAATAGTTGTATTTTATTATATGAATATATATATATTTTGAATAATTCATCTTCAACTACCACATGCCGTAAATTTTAATAAAAAATGCTAACAAAATACCATTTTTGCGTAAACAAAGAGGGATCATAATTAAATACTAGCAGAACTATTTTTCCTCATTGCATGAAGTGCGTTCGTGGTTACCAGTAATCCGTTGACCTAAGGCAATAAGTTTGCTAGTTAAAATAATAGCCTATTTTAGTCAAAGCAATAGATTAGGCCAGTGACACAAATTTGAGATTATTCAATGTTCATGTGATTTTTTACTTCATTTTTCAGATTCAAACTTTGTTCAAATTACAAGTATAGAAGTTCCCTAACCGCAACCAGAGGTAATAAATAAAATAGTTATGGATTTAATCGTCTTATTTTAGCTTTAGTATTATGGGTTTAAAATACAGAAACAATCTCTCCAAAATATGAGAAATCAATACATTTCAAATTCAGAAGTAGCCAGTTATTGTACAAGTCTGATGAACTTACTTAGCGTACATTTGAAGGACAGTGATTGTGGACTTTTATTTTGAAAACAAATTAAAAAAAAAAAAAATGAAGAAGACGAAGAAGAAGAAATAATGTATGCTGGGTTCACTGAAAAATTAAAGGGAAGCCAGAATTCCACACCAAAGACTGAAAAAATGATAGCCAATTAGGACCAAGCTAGGGTCCTTGGTCTAGGTTGGTATTGGACACTAAGCCAGCTGGGTTTATGCCAGTTAAGCGAAACCAAATTGTGGGCCGAAAGTCAAGAGATTTGAATCATATACCCATCTAGAAGTAACATGGTGCACGGATTTATCAAGGTAGGCAATTAGATTTATAAGACAACTCATGACTCAAAAAGTCACACCAATTAAACCAACAATAATGTTGACTTCGCTTTACATATATAATATTTGACCAGGAATTTTCTATTATATATAAGGTGTGTGTTGGAAGACTAGAAAATTTCATTGGTGAAGTGTCTAAATTGGGGGACAAACGTTCTTTAGTTGTGGGGATCACATGGAAATCTACCAACAACTTGAATGACAAGGGCCTTTTGTTTTTGTTAATCAAAGCCAAAAAGAGCACAAAAAGAGACCTGGTCTACAAATCACCACAGTCGATTTTCCAATTTCCAGGAAAAGAAGTGTATACATATACTAGCAGGTTGAATGTTGAATGAAGGAAATAGTTCAAGCTTTGTTGGTGTTTTGATTTGTTAAAATTTTATTAAAAAGAAACGAACAGTTCAAGCTTGATTCATCTTCTTATTTGTTAAAGAAATCAGATTAAATTGAAATATAATTTGTATTAATTCATTTAATTTTAATACTTGATAATCTTATAGTTATATAAAATAATCAGCAGGCTAGCTCAATTAAAACACTGAGGATCAATTGGAAAATATTAACATGGGAAATTTAAACATATTTTCAAATTGACAAGATTTTTAAATTAGATTTAGAAATTACTACTAAGCTCATTTATAGCTCTATCATTAAAGAATTAAATAAAAAAAAATAAAGGAATAAAAAAAAGGTACCTGTAAGAAACGGCGAAGGGGTCTGGGTGGGCCACGAGAAGCATGAGAATGGTGCCAAGGGGTTTGCCTCCAAGCCACCTTACCATCGCTGCCGGCGCTGATCTTGCAGCCAGAAACAACCAACTCCAAGCACCAGAGCTCCGGCCTCTTCTGCCACAACACGAACCCTCCCACTTCTCCGACTCCATTTCTCACACTCTTGACCTTCATCACCCGACCGCCGCCCAAACTGTTACAACCCGAACTCAGATCGTCGCCGGCTATGAACTCTGATGCCCCCATCTTCACCTTCCCCATCGCATACATGCTATCAATGGAGTTCAAAGCCTTTTCTCCTCCCGTCGCCGCTATATATTGTTGAACTATATATTTTGCCATTGAAGCCTCCTATGAAATTGATGATTACATCAAAATTACAATTTAAGACAAAACATTCATAAAAATTATAAAAAAAGCAAAATTCTTATACATCAAATCTGTTCCAGACAATACTACGGTTGTGTTTGCAATGATAAAAAATAAGATAAATTATAAATTTATAATTCATGTAATGAAATAGAAAATAAATAAGTTTCTAAAATTTTTAAAATTTTTATTTATTTATTAACAAACCAAAACGGTGCCACGTGATAATAATATTTTTGTAATAAAAAAATAATCTTTAGCGTTTCTTTTATTTAAAATGATATTCTCACAACAAAGTCACATTATTTTGGAAGAATATTTGATTATGTGGCATTACTAATATAATAAAATTATTAACACATTATTTTGGGTATATTGTTATGAAGTTTTTTTTTTTTGAAAGGAATACCTTTCCGTAATCAATTATCATGATACGATACCAGATTAAAGCTATGATGCTGAGAAAATTTTACCAAAATTTTTATAAGAATAACATGACACATTTGTCAACCTATCCTATTGCTAATGCTACAATATGTTAGTGCTAAACAATCAGAATAATACTAAAGTCTACCATCTAAAATTAATAAATTAATATGTTTATTTTAATTATAACTTAACATTGTCAAATCATTTTGATTTTAGATATTTTGAGTTTATTTGGAGTAGTATAAAATTGTATAAAATTTAAAAAGTTAATGTTTCATTTTTTGTATTGTAAGTAAAAAGTTTAAATTTTATAGTATCGTAATTCGTATTTATAAAAATTTATAGATATTTATAAAGATTTATAGAGATTTATAGAATTTTATTTTATTTTATTTTGTAGCAGTTCAAACGCAGCTTTCTAGTTCATTAGCATTTTTTTTTTTTAAAGTAAGTTTGTTTAATATAAAACTTTTTTTCTTTTTTTTGAAAAAAAAAATTATTTTACATAACAAACAAGCTAAATGTAAATTGTTTTAGCAAAAGGTGTTTTCCTCACACATTAGCAAAACATTTTAGGTTAGAAATTAACAAAAGCGCAAAGTCAAATTTGAAAAATCTTACTGTTGAAGAGTCTTTGATGTTTCGGCTGATGGGATGAGCGGAGGAGATTGGGAATGGGATCAACGGAGCTCCAACGACACCGAGCAAGAGCTGAAGCTCTGCATTGCGGTTTCCTCCGAGGAAGGAGGAGGGCTGTGATGAATGAACACTGCTTTGGGGTCTCACCCAAGATTTCATGTTCTTCTGCCATGATCTGTTCTTGTTGTTTGAAGAAGCGAAAACCTCCTCTGGGATGGGAACTTCCAGTACTGTCTCCAGACCGTCCTCTCGGTCCAGGTTTGGGCAAAGAGTCCTCATAACGCAGAGAGAGAGAGAAAGAGAGCGAGCGAGAGAAAGAGAGAGAGATGTTTGGCACAGAAAGCTTGGCAGTGAAGAAGGGAGAAGGGGGGTGGAGGGGACTAAGAGTCAAAGAGAGAATGAGAAGCTGCTGAAAATGACCAACCGACAGTGGGCCATCGTAACGTGCAATTCGTTGTCCATGTCGTGAATGCACGCACTCTCTCTGTCTCGGATAAATTCGTCTCTTGCCCTTTATTATTATTATTATTCATTTATTTATTTAGTTTTCAGGGAAAGTTCAACTTAGCAATTATGTATTTTATTTTCAATCCCATTTTACCTTTTATATTTTTAAATTATTTTAATTTTATTCTATTTTAATTAAGTTTGCTGATGATGAAGAATTACATAGGCTTTTTTTCTTTTCTTTTCCTTTTTTTTTTTTTAGGAAAATTGGCATTAGGAATAAAGTGAAATTATTTAAAAGTATATGAGACAAATTGAGACAATTTAAAATATAAATTATAAAATAAAATTAGTGATAAAATACAAGTGTTAAGTGTAATTTATCTTTTTTTTTTTTTCTATTTTCTAATTCAACTTGATTATTCAAATTATTAGACTTTGTTTGGTTTGAGAGAACGGTCAAAAACAAAAAGAGCAGAAATAAAAATGAAAAAGAAAGTGAAGAGAAATGGAAGAGAAAATGTGTTAGATCACTTTTACGATTTTCTCTCCTCTTTCTTTCACACAAAGGAGAGAATTTTAATTATCTTTTTCTTTTCTATCTCCCTCTCAGCAAAACCAAACACAGTGCTAAGATTCCTCTTTTAGGGGAAAAGAAAAATTTATTTTCAAGCTTATTTGTGGTTATTAAGAAAAAAAAAATTAATTGCTAAATCTTACAAAATGTGATATGTGATTTCTTAGAGTCTGTTTGATAACTTTATCATTTTTATACTTATGTTTATCTGTTTATATTTTGTATTTTTTGTTTCCTATTATTATTTTTTTCTAAAATAAAAAATAAAACAGTGTTTGAAAACATAATTTTATTTACAATTATTAAATTTTTATTTTGGAAAATATTTAATTTTATTAGTTTTCAAAAAATTAATTCAATTTAATGAAATATATTTCATATTATATTAATTTAATTTAAATAATTAGATTAATTAAATTAATCAATTAAATTATTTATTAAAAATCATT
>JAVXUM010000004.1:20012689-20039585 GCA_035590655.1 Pouteria glomerata
ATGTTTCTACAACTTTAATTCAAGAAACAACTCAAGAATATACAAAATCTATTAACATATATGCATATATATACATAAACACATATATATACATATATACACAACATTCTCTAAACTTAACCAAATCATACATGTATATATATGAAAGTAATCCCTACGACGTCTAGAACACAAATTTAAGTCCCACCTACCTCGAATCTGAGGAAAAATGAAGAAAATCGTTTTTGGCCTTCAAATTTCGAATTTCGATTTATCCCACCTCACTTCGAATCTCGCGAAACGGACTGCACCATGTTGCTCACGGCATCGAGATTTTCCTAGATTGACCAATCTCTGGCTCTGAATCTCTCTCTTTCTCCTCTCTTCCCTTCTCTCCTATCTCTTTTTTCTCTCTCTTCTCTGCTGGTCGGCTGAACCAAACGAGAAAGGAATAAGAAAAGGAAAAGGAAAAGATGGCTGGGCCCTTGACCCACTTTATCCAACTCAATACCAATTCAGGCTAAACTCAGCCCAAGAAAAATGCAATAATCAATGTACGCTCAATTTAAATATTTTATTTACCCAAAATAATAAAAATTGAACCAAATTAAAAATACCGAGTGTTACACACACGTATTAAATGCTAAGTAATAAATATTAAATACAAAATAAATTAAATATAAATATACATATAAGGACTATAAGATCATTACAAATTTAATTATTTTCTCAATTGTTTTCATTCATTCTTACAATTGTTTTCATTCTTTCTTATTGCAAAAATACAAGTGTGTAACACTTATCACACAAAATCAGGTAAATTTATTATTATCAATTGAACATTTTTATTTTTTTTGTTATTTGTTTGAAAATTTTTTTAACTTTTATCATTGAAAAAGTTTTGGTTGAAAACTCTCTTCGATCAATTTTTCTGATTTTTTTTTTATCAGCTTTTTTCATTTTATTCATTGATGCAGTGGTCGTATTTTTTTATTACCGCACATATACAAAAGACAACCTATGATGATGCTAATTGATTGGATATAGTGACAAATTTATCCATAAACGGCAATAATTATGAATCAACAACTTCCACAAATTTCCCAAACGATCTGCTTATCACCGGGCCAACATAAATGGCCAAAAGTTTTACCAAAGGCAACTTAGATAAAATTGTTAATTATATACCCAATATCGATATTTTATTTATTTATTTTACCCAATAAACAAAATAATATCCCTTTTCCCCTTTTTTTCTTCCTTCCTAAAATAGGGAGTTCGCTTGTTGGGGTTTCAATCGTGGATGTCAGAACCTCTACGGTATTTCCCTATGCCTAGGGAAGCGCCGCTCGTATCCCTTAAATTTTTTATTGGTAAAAAATGATTTCTCTCTTATTTTATCCGATTTTTTGAAAAAAAAAATGATAAAAAAATTGTTGGTTTTAAGAAATAAATATTTTAGTACAATAAGGACTAGCTTAAAGAAACTGTAGTTAAATAAGGAAAAGAACAGAAAGTATTTTTTCTTTCAAATATTTTAGGGAATTTGTTTATGCTATATTTGATTAGCCTTATGCTTCAAAAATATTTGATTGATCTTTGACCTAAAAATTAAAATGTTTAACTTCTCAAATTTTGTGACATTACAAGTTATAAGACTAATGATGTAAACGAATAGAGTACTAATCTAGTTAGCAAATTTCATTATAAAATTTGTTTATTTTTTTGCTTATTATTATCATCTTAAATTTGTTTATTTTTTTAATTGAAATTTTAAATTCATTCAATCTCAAAGTCGAAAAATTTGTTCCTAAGTCGCAAAATCCAATTAAGTTTAACATGTTGCTGTTAGTTATATTGCCTATATATAATTTTTTTCCAAATCTATTAGCAAAATAATTATAAAAAAATTAAATATATAAAAATTTCAATATTTTCAACACAAATTCATTATTCTACCCTTAAACAATGTAAAAATAAAAATTCAATAGAATTACAAATTAAAAAAATTAAAAATAATAAAATTTTAACGATTCTAAAGCAATAATTCAGAAAACAAATAACTTTTTGTCATCTTAGTGGCCTAAGATTTTTAAAAAAACCAATTTCTCTCGTATAGCAGTGTTGGGCGTTTTTCTGTTTGCATTCTCTGGAATACTGTCAAAACAAATATGCAATTTATCTAGAACATTGTGATATTCATAATTCAAATGGTGTTTTCACTTTTAATTAAATTTTTAATTTTTACATAGAATTTTTTAATAACTCTTAATCTTTTATCAATTGAATGTATGATTTAGTCCCTCAATCTATAAAATAAAATAAAACATTTACAAGAATTATACAGCATAATCTTTTATTTTCTTGCCTAGCTAAGAACATGTATTTGGGATACTTTTTTTTTCTCTTTCTTTTTTTTTTTTAAATAAATTATTCCAAACCAAACTCATGTTCAGAAATGTTGTTTCAAATCTGCTTTCAAATATAACTATTATTTTTTAATTCAAAAAAATTATTGATTTAAACACAGTAGAGATCAAGAACAAAGTTTAATAGATTCGAATATAATTACTTAAAAACTTTTTATTACCTCAAAGTTAAATAAATTTGATTAAATTTCAAAATAGAGAACGAGTATGCAGCCAATAGAAACTCTACACACACAGAGAGGCGGAGCTACTTGAATGGCAAGAGAGCATGTGCCCACCTTGGGAAAAAAAAAATTTTACTGCCAGTATGTTTTTTTTTTATATTGGTTAGTTTGGTTCACTTAAAAATTATAAAAAATAAAATAAATCTTCAACAATCTCTATAAATCACTAAAACTCTCTATTACATATTCTTATCTTTTCTATATTTAAAAAATTTCAATATTTCTCAAAAAAACAAAAACATCTGAAAAAAGGTTAATCGAATACGTAAATTTTTTTGACAATCATATTCTTCGAGTCGAAAGATTTCAAATGAGTACCATTATCATTATTTTATATTAATTTTTTTAAATCCATTAGTTCTAACGGTTTTAACAGATATGTGCAAAAGTCTAAAATTTTAGATAGAAATCTTTGGGAACGGACCCAAAAAATTTTTCCCACGGTTTCTCTCTCTTACTTTTTACCATAAAAGTTCAAAAATTTCACTATTCTTCTCCAAAAAACTCCATTTCTCTCTCTTACTTTTTGCCACAAAAGTCTAAAATTGTCACTATTCTTCTCTAAAAAACTCAATTTCAAATATTAAATACCAAATATCTAAAATTAATCCAAATCTCAATTTCCCATTGTCTCTAGTATTTAATTGTGCCTCCTTAAGAAATGAAAAAAAAAAATTAGGTCAATATTAGTTGTACCCACCCAAGAAAAGAGAAGCAAAAAAATTTAGTCCAATGCCCGTTGTACTCACCCAAGGAAAGAAAATGAATTAGTCCAATATCAATCTTATTCACTTAGGTTGCGTTTGGCACAAAGAAAAACTTTAAAATTTTTTTAAAACCTTTGAAAATAAATTACTTTTTATTTCATTGTATAAATTACAAACTCAGAATTTATCTCACTTTTTATTACTCCAAACACTCTTTTAATAAAAGAAATAAATTTTAGGCTAATACATACTAATACAATTGTACCCAACCTACCTAATATAATTAGTGTCCACTCGCTAATGAATTCCCGATTCCACCCCTGCACACACCCACATATATATAGAAGTAGAGAGATTTGAGTGCTTGTATTCTAGGATTATACGGCGGTAACGAAGTGAGGAGGACGGGGTGTGAATCCTCTACATTACATTGATGTTAGGCAACAACAAAGTATAAAATAGAACACAGTTACGCAAAGAAGAGTTCAGCGGCTTCAAACAAGGAACGAAGACTAGTAACAAAATAATAACGGATAAATATACCTAGAAGCAAAAAAAAACAAAATTTTATAAATGACACTATCATAAATTTAAGTAATTTTATTTTAGAAATAAAATTGTAAATATATAAATATATCTTATATTATATAATATAAATGACATCGGGTATTAGATATGCTAGAGACAAATATATCCAAACCCATACGAGTATTAAATTTTAATCTCAAACCTGTACCAATTTTATTAAGATATTTTTCAACAAATTTTTATTGGGTTTAGTTGAGTCAGGTACCTCATGCACCCATTTAATTGACACCCCTGTATAAGACATGAATTAATAAAATTCTCTTTACTTGTTAAACCTCTTTCTAAAAAAAAAAAAAAATTTAATTTTTCAACTCGTATTCTCATTTAATTCTAAAATATATTCATCATAGCAAATACCATTAAAAGAAATTCTCATTTTAATTATTTCATATTCCAAATATTGACATTTTTTTACAATATTCCTATTCTTGTTTCCGTTGGTAACCAAACACAGAATTAGGAAAACTATTGTGCATGCGTTTGTGCAAAAAAGATTTAACCAACTATTGGAGCAACAATTTTAGTTTTAAGGAAAAATTAGAACTCCAGAATATAATCTAAACTTTTTGAATAACATAGGAATGAAATTTTTAACGTCCTTGTTGATCAAGTGAGTTCAATTTGTTCTATCTAGATGCATCCCAAAACAAGCGGTGCTTTCAAATTCTTCACATCCTAATAACAACATTTAATCTCAAGATTTTAGAAAAACAACTATCATGTCATAGAAAAACGTTAGCACATGACGCAATCTCAAAGTCCCTAGCTCCAGGATTCGACAAGTGGGTTCCAATAAGTGACGAAACCAAAATTTTCACTGGAGGAGTCAAAATTTTAACTTCTCTTTTCCCCAAATACAAAATCCCTGCATGATTCCCCGGCGCCCCAGTTGATGACTACAGAGAGCATTACGCATGCACTACAAAGGTGAGACAATTTATTCAGTTCAAAACTAGCACCACATTTAAAAATAGTAGCACCGAATTAGTTTATCAGTAGAGGAACTCTGGAATCGACCCCTTTGTTTGCAGGGGAAAACTACTACTTCCATACACCTTATTCTCTTAGACCGCACGATGCAAAAGCCTTGCAAACTAGTTTATATCTAATAAAATAAAAAGAAACACAACCTGAGGATTAGCTTAACTGGCAAAACCTTGAATTTACTCTCCAATAGTCACTAATTTGAGTCTCTCAAGGCCATTGGAGAATTTACCTAATCGTTAATTTCAGAAATTTAAGAATTAATCGAGGTGCACGTAAATTGATCCAGACACTCTCGGTTAAAATAAGTTTGTCCAACAAGCTAATGAACTGAAATTGCGAGAGTGATCATTTCATTCCTTTATACCAAACAGGGCCTAATTGTTTATCCAAAAGAATTTCCGAAGCACCAGGGAAAGGGCAGACATACAAAAGAGGGCATTCGATACAAATTGTGCATTGGACACAATGTTACAACAGCATGTGATTAATTATATTTAACAGCATGTGATTAATTATATTTAAGCCACACGAGAACATAAGAAAAGATAATACAACACCAAGTTAAAAAGGAAAAAAAAAAAAAAAAAAGAAAAAATCTGCTAAAGCTCTGAGATTAATATAATCGAACTTGCACGTGCAGATTTGATTCTCCAACCGAGAATCGAAGCAACTACCCTGAAGAAGAGTACCTGAACAGATGCCACGAGACTCGAAGCTCACTTCGTCCCGATGGCTTTTTACCAGATTTCACGAGGGTATATTGAAGTGAAAGAGCCAAGAGATGACAAAGGCAAAGACCATACAAGCCAGGAGGAAGTTAAGAAACCGATGGCCCTGCCAGAAGTTCCGGTTCTCTGTTGAGGCAACTGCTGCAATGGCTGCTGCAGCTGCAGCATCATTTGCCCCGTTCCACTGCTCCATCAACTCGGCATCATTTACACCAGCAACATTGCGTGCCGTGGATCCACAGATCTCACAAGTTCTACAATTGAAAAATATATAATATATATAATAAGATTAATGTAAAAGTAGGAGCACATGGAAAAAAAATAAAGGCCACTGCCTAAGTCCAGCAGGTAAAAAAATGATAAATTGGAAGGAAAAGGAAAAGAAATGAAAAGAAACAAAAAGAAATCTCCTCATAATTTAGTTTATTCACAACTACAATTTATATTCTTGCTCTTAATGGCCCGAATTATCTCCCCCAGTCAATGAAGGAGCACGTTCGAAACACTACCTGCAAAGAGCAAACCATAGAAAACAGAAATGACCTCAGATTTTGCCAAGAGATCATTTAACTCGAAAACCATTCCAAATCTACAAGTTACAGAGAGAATTTACCATTCCAAAAATCTAAGTGCAGGTTCTTCATTTACCAATGTAATTTATGATTTTACTGACTTACCTAGCCATGTTACAGAACATGAATGCCAACTAAAATTAACGAGGCGTGGTCTCAGTTCTCGCCTACTCATTGTCAATTCCTTAGATCGTCCTCAGTCTGCTCTAAGTTTTGATGATGCTTCTCACTTGAATAAAACACACATTATTCTACAATCAACAATAGTACCCATGCAGAACAAGCATGAGGGCACAGGCACCACTATGATAAATGAACACTCAATCATGCAGCATCCGTATGTGTCAACCTATGCAAAACAATTTCCCCAGGGTGAATTGTAGCCATCAACGCTGACAAATTTCTGTGGGAATCAGAACAAAAGATTGACATTCTTCTGTTTTAGGGAGTCTACAACCAGAGGACTTCCAGGATTGGCTATTTGTTGTGGAGGAAGCCTTGAAGTTTTAGGAAGTTCCTGATGAAAAGAGAGTCCCCTTGGCCACACGATTCCGGGGAACGGCTGTGGCATAGTGGCAACATACCAAATTAGCCCATTCCTGGCAAGAGAGGAAGAAGATGGACTCTTGACAGAAGTTTCAAGCATATGTGTATTGCCTTTCTGCCCAAAAACTATATAAGCTAGTTGTAGCAGAGCCCACAGAATTTACTCCAAGGGAATCCATCAATTGATGATTACCACCAAGTTCTACCGATTTGTGGCTCACAATGACTTGGCAGAGATAGAAGATCAGTTGGTTTCACGATATATTGGTGGTATGCAAATCAGGGTCCAACCAACCCTATCAGATATGTTCAAGCACATCCCTCATGGATACAACACAAACTGCAGTTAATGCAAAACAACCGCCGCCAGAGCACCACATACTAGAACAATCAGCACCCTACACTATTTCAATTGCAAAGAGCCTAAACACCGTGCCGTGGAATACAAAAAGAGGAAACATAAGGGCTTGTTTGTTGGGGGTAAAAACATGGAAGAGGAAGGCATAAGAGATGCTTACAAGGAACCAAGATACAACGAAGAACCTTCAATAAAGGAACAAGTAGTTGAAGACAAAGGTCCCCTGCTAGTAGTTCACAGAGCATACTTTACTCCACCAGTGATCGACGGAGATGGATGGCTGAGGAACATCTTTCAATCAAACAACAATATCAAGGGCAAGGTCTATAGATTCATGATCGATTCTGATAGTTGTGAGAACATTGTTTCTGAGGAGGCAACCACGAAGTTATAACTGAAAACAGAGTAACATCCCAACCCCTACAATCTCTTGCGTTGCAAAAAGGGAATGAGGTGACAGTGTCGCAATGCAGTTTGGTTCCTTTGTCAATTGGGTCTAATTACAAGGACAATTCTGTGTGATGTACTGCAAATGAACGAGTGCTATATTCTGTTAGAGAGGCCTTGGTAGTTTGGCAAATATGTTCAACATGATAGGCAGCAGAATACTTGATCCTTCATGTTCAACAAAATCAAATTTGTACTCATGCCCAACAAAAAGGTGTACCCTAAGCAAAGTCGTTGACAAGAATCCCAATTCGTTATCCGTGCACCAATTCATAGAAGAAATGGATGAGTCAAGGTTGTATATGTGTTGGTTAGGAAAGAAGATGCCGGAGAAGAGGAGATTCCATAGCCTGTCGGCAGACTAGTCGAAGAGTTCATTGATGTCTTGCCCAAAAGAGTTTCCCCCTGGATTACCATCACTGAGGGAGATAAAGCACCAAATCGATCTGGTTCCTAGTGCCAATCTGCCCAATCAATCCCACTACCGCTTTAGTCCCAAGGAGCTACACGAAGAAGGTCATGCGGAGTGCGACAAAATTTTGCAGCTAGTGATGTAGTCCTCTTTCTAGCCAGCTAGTTGAAAGGGACGGCTACCAATGTCGATTTGTACTCTCCTTTACCTATCCTAATTTAAACTTGGGCAAATGTGAGCATGGATTTCGTGTTGGTATTGCCCCAAACACAGTGGGACATGGATTCAATTTATGTGGTGGTAGACAGAGTTTCAAAGATGACTCACTTTATTGCTTGCAAGAAAAGCACAGATGCAATGCATGTTGCCCAGTTGTAATTCAACAAAGTTTGTCGCTTGCATGTGTTGCCAACTTCCAATGTGACAAACAGGCACACAAGATTTCTAAGTTATTTTTAAGGAGCTTAAGGAAATAAGCTAGCACGATTCAGCAAGGCTTGTAACCCTCAGACAGACAGACAGATGAAGGTGGTGAACCGCTCTTTTGGTGACATGCTACGGAGTAGGTTGGGAAGCATTTGAAGTCATGGGATCAAAAATTGAATCGGGTAGAATTTGCAAACAATTGTTCAGTTAACCAGAGTTGTGGGTTTAGTCCTTTCAATGTTAACCAAGGCTACAACCACGACTTCCCTGTGATTTGGTGCCAGTTCCAGATTTGAAAAGCATGTTAGTGGAAAGGCAAAAGACTTTATAGCAATCTGCAAGAGGTCCATAAGTTCACCAACCAATATCTAGTGGAATCAACTGTCAAGTATAAGGAAGCTGCTAATAAGAAAATGAGATTTGTGGAATTTGAGGTGGGTGATCTTGTTTGGGTTGTTCTTACCAAAGACAGATTCTCTACGGGACAGAAGTTGATAGCCCAGAAGATTGGTCCAACAGAGATTATTGACAAGATCGATTCTAATGAATATCGTCTGAAGTTGCCAAGCCCTATTCATACCTCAGACGTGTTCAATGTCAAGCACATCATTCCTTACCAGGGTGATTCCAATGATGAAGCTATGAATTCGTGGGCAAATTCTTTCCAGCTTGGGGAGGATGATGCAGTAATCCTAGGATTGATGTGTTTGGAGAGGTTGGATGCAAGAAGGGGGCAAGTGTTCCATTTTCTACATTGCTAGCCGGGGCTGGTAACGTGCTCAAAATCGCGTGATATTTGGCAGAAGAATGGGAAATGATCTTTTGACCCATACCAATCTATCGCCTTTGCCATGACCTAAGTGGGATTTTGGGCATTTCCATCATTTTGGACTGTCAAATCATCAGATTTTGCCATTTTTGGAAAGTTTTGGATTAATTGTCAATTAGAGTCCGATTAGGCTTAGGATTTGTTTTCAGTCTTTAAACAGTGAAGTTCTGTACCATTGAAAGACAGTTTATCTTGGATTAATAATATATATAGAGTTAATTTCCCTATCATTTTGAGTGATTTATGAAACCCTAGCAACAACTGCCGTGTTTGGTATTTCCCGTCTAGAAATTCAACGAGCTTGTGGAAGGTGACTAACTGTTCTTTCCACCACCACTTGTTGAATCACAGTTTCATCTCTACGACTAAGTTTGATAGCTTTTACATTTAGCCTACATTTGGCAAAGCCACTTAGGCTCTGTTTTATTTTATTTTTTTCTTGTTTTTTGTGTGTGTGTGTGTGTGTGTGTGGGGGGGTGGAGGGAACAAGGTCAGATTAGATTGGTATCCAATCTTGTCTCACATTTGATCGAAAAAAAGAGTCTGGACTACTTATCCAGGTGGGATTAACAGTCCCTTATACAAGGGACTAAGGCTGCGTTTGTTTAGTGGGATTGAATAATGGAGGATAAGTAATACGGTGGGGCCTATGGATAAAATATGTGGGATTGGATAAAAGATGGGATTAATTTTTTATGTGGGATTATTTTTTTGGTGTTTGGTTGGTGGGATATAAAGTGGGATAAAAGATATGATTTGACATGTGATGTGAAAGAAAATAATTTTGAACCTTTAGATCTTGGCGGGAAGCAAATCCGGAGGTGGGGGATATACCATCCCACCTCCCCCACGGTATATATCATCCGGCAAATTACCGGATAATCAATCCGAAAGAGAGAGAGAGAGGGGATGACCGGATAATCAACAAACACGGGATATACAATCCGGTAGTGGGGCCCATGAAGTTTTTGTCCAATCCCACGTTCGAAATCCGGCAAACGAACACAGCCTATGTCCTATTCATTTGTAGGTCCTAATTTCCATAGTCGGGAGAACATTAAACCAAGTATACTTATGTTCAGCAGATAGCATTTGGGCAAGTGCCACGTGTGTTGGTAATTCTTGCACCAACATTATGCCCTACTCTATAGTCGAGTAAATAATTACCCAAGTAGAGTAGCAAAAGAACCAACGCTAAACTATTATAATTCAAAAAGTCTTTCCATAACTTCCTGTTATTTGACTTTTGACACATAGCCTGTTAACTACGGACGTGTGGATGACCCTTCACATTCCTGTATGCATAAAGCAAACTTTCTTAATTCGAAACCTTAAAGGGCAATCTAAGTTGTCATATTAACTTAGCATAATAAATACAAATTTAACCATTTTCCTTTTTTGCATTCATACATACACACACATATACATCCAGAAACTGCCATTGTCAAAACTTTTCGAACTTAAGTGTTCCTTAACCTTCTGTAAGTACTTCTTCCTGTTCGCTCATCTTTTTCTTTCGTTCAAGCTTGAGCTTTCGTAAGGTAAGTGTCTCTCCTATTTAATTTTCTCTTTTATTCTTTGACTCTTTACTCCATTTCAAGGTATGGGTAGGCTAGCCAACAAGGTCAAAAGAGAAGGACTCGAATCTTTTAAGCAGATATACAATATCCCTGTGAACGTAAATATTAGATTCGTTAGGGATATAGAACATGAAGTTGGGGTTTTCTCTCTGGTAAACATAACCAAGGGTGGGTTTAGGTTTCCTATTTCACCATTCCTTTGTCAAATGTTTTTCAAACTAAAACTCTCCCCTAAGAATGTTTCTCACAATTTCTGTAGAACAGTGAATGAGGTAGATAAGATTAATCATAAGTATGGGTTTTATATGAATGGGGTAGATAAGATTAATCATAAGTACGGGTTCTACTTCTCTGAATGGGACCTCTTGTATTGTTAAAGTGTTCAAAAAGTCAGAAGGAACGAAGATAAATTATCACGCCCCTAACTTAAATTATCCGGGACGGACGGTATGAGAAAACAAAGACTAATAAAAACAAATAAAACCCTGCACCAAGGTCAAGTCATAACACAATAACATTTATCAGAGTAACTACATTCGTCCCTCATTCCCATATTAAATAAAAAATACAATATCTATCATCATACTCAATAGGACCCACAACTCGGGTCACACAAATAAGATACAGAATCTCATAAAATATAAAATAATATCTAGGTCAATCCATTAGTCAACTCAACTCGGGATGCTGACTACATTGCCTCCCTGTATCACCTGCAATGAGGATGGGGTAAGCTAACTAGCCTAATAGATAGGATAGTGCAAGTGTGCACCGGTGTACATAAATATAACACAAAATATATGTACAACATCATAATATAAATATGCATATCTCATGCAATGTAATAAAATAATGAAATACCATGGCCATGCATCCCGTTTCTCCATCTACCCCCAACCTTATTCTGGGACGGGTGACATTTAGCAAGGCTTTCAGCCAAGACACGCGCGGCCACCAAGCATACCGTTTCAGTGCTTACGGCAAACGCATATATACATATATATATCTCATATTCCTATGGGGAACCGAGTTACACCCCCACAGGTGTAAAGACTCAGGAGCTCCATGTTACACCCCCTAACCCTTCTGCCGGAGAACCGAGTTACACAACTCTAGTCAGACATGCACCTATCTCAGGCAAGCATCCGCTATCTCAAACAGGTAACCAGCTGCAGTCTGGAAAAATATCAAATCCATGAATCCCATATTAACGTCCCAACTTCACATGACTAAGTTCTAGCCACGTTTATAAAATTTGAGAATCATCCGGTGTTATATAATCATTATCACCATTAATAGACATCACGCTTGCCTCAGCACGTCACACAAATCAATGGCATCATCGGCCAATCATACATATCTATCACACCAGATGAAACCACCCCAAATCCCAATGCACATGATATGCCCAATCATGAATTTAGAACATTTATCTCAATTCATAAACACATATACATCCATCCCTCGGATGTTTTGAAATCCATTTATACTCATAAAATACATATAAACAAGTTCAGAGGGCCAAAACAAGTATCAGGGGCCAAAACTACCCAAACTGGACAAAATAGCTCACGGTGGTCCGGACCACCCAACTACTTGATCCGAACTACCGCGACCTGGAACCCATTTCTGGGTTCATTCCAAACACGAACCAACCCCGAATTCATCGAATTCAAGCCCCAACTCACTTAAAACTCAATTATAAATGTTCACATATGTATATATTATGTTTCTACAACTTCAATTTAAGAAATAACTCAAAAATATATGAGATCCATCAACATATATACATATATATATACACACAATTTCATATATATACAAATATATACAAATATATACAACATTTTTCCATATTTCACCAAAACACGCATATATATATACACCAAAATGCTCCTTACGACATCTAGAACACGAATCTAAGTTCCACCTATCTCGAATTTGAAGAGAAATGGAGAAAAATGAAGAAAAATGAAGAAAACCACTTTAAGCTCCGAACTTCAAACTCAGATTTCTTCCTTCTCGTTTCGAATCTCGTGAAATGGAACACACCACGACGATCACCGCGTCAAGATCTCCCAAGATCGACCCACTTCTGGTCTTGAATCTATCTCTCTCATCTCTTTCCTTCTCTCTTCTCTTTCTTCTCTTTTCTCTTTCTCTCTCTCTAGGTCGACTAAAAGAAAGAAGGAAAAGAAAAAATCGAGAAAGAAAAGAAAAGAGAAGATGCTCGGGCCCTTGGCCCACTTTGTCCAACCCAATATCATTTCGGGTTCAACCCGGCCCGGGAAAAATAAGATAATCCATTTAAACTCAGTTTAAATATTTTATTCTTCCAAAATAATATAAAAATATCCCAAATCAAAATGTCGGGTGTTAAATAAATGGTACCTGAAGTCTTGTATCGAGAAGACTTTGGTCCATATACTCTTAAACAACATCAAGGGGATCGATGACGACTTCTGTGTTGTCTCGAGGCAATGGAGGCATAGCCTCGAGGAAAATCATTTTCCTCAAATCACTACTCGGTCACTTAAGCTAAGTTAAACGGCTTTAAACTTATCAAATGTGAGGTGTTCTTGAATTTTCAAATTCAGTATCTCAATTTGTCTTAATTTTTTTTTATTATAAAGACGATCAAGAGAAGAAAGTTTGGGCAAAGGGAACTTTCGCCAACCAAAATCATATCAATGAAGTACTCAAGTTCTTGGTAGGCCCTGACACCATTCATTTTGCAAGGTCAGCAGCAATACTTTTAAACTACATTCCTCCGTATCGGTCCTTCGTCTCCTACCCTTAAGGCTTCGCCATTAGGAAAGCTACAGATATCCTCTATAAGTGGTTTAGTTGGTCAGAGGAATAGAACTGGATTCATTATGACAAGCACCATTTAGTGGGACGTCTACTCCAAGTGCCACATTGGCCATTCAAGAGACCCAGGGGCTCGCATTACCAACTATGGTCTTCGGCCCCACCACCAAGCACATTCCGGAAGGGGTTGAGGAAGAGGAGACAATTGAACTTGTTTTCACAAATTTTGGGGAAAAAAATGGGCCCAAACCAGACATACGAAAGGCTACTCTCGAAAAGAAAAGCAAAGAAAGTAGCAGATAAGGAACTTGCTGGATATCTGAAATTTTCGAGTAAGACGAAGTCACAAGAGAAGATGAGCCCTGGGTCAAAAAATAAAAAATGTTGACCTGGGAGGGAGTGATTCTTCTTAAGGCCTTCCTCTGTAAGGTACCCATGAAGGATCCCCTCATAAAGCATTTCCCCCTGAGTTTGGGTCATCATCAGCTCAGGGGGACAGTACTTCTTACATCTCCTTGCAAATGGTTTTTCCCCCTAACCCAGTTAGGGATTTCGAGACGTTCATCCCAAATCTCTTAGTTCTCGACCTGAGTTCCCCACTGGGCTTCCTTTCATAATAAAGGATTCTGCTCTGAATCACCTAAAGAAGCTCCTGAAAAGTATCTTCACTCTCCAAGATCTTCACGACGTAAGGAAGAATAGGGTAGAAGACCTTTGTAAGACACTAATGAAAAGTACAATAACGGTAAGTATTTATTTTCTTATCTCTGTAATCTTGCCTTTCTTAATACTCACATTTCACTGACCTATACTATACTGATAGTTGTAGTCAATCCTCTACTCCCTTAAACTGATAAACAAGTGCTGAGCGTTTTACCATCAGGTCTGCTAGGAAGATAGTGAAATTCGGGATAACAAGTCCAAAGTTAGGACTTTGGAAAAAAAAAAAGAGAAAAATTTATAGTGAGCTCGAGGCCTTGAAGTCGAAGAATAACGAGATAGAAAGCACATTGGCTGCCAAGGACAAAGAGTTAACTAAGAGATCAGACCAACTTGGTGCAGCCAAGGCTGAATAGGACAAACTTAACATCGAGCTGACAAGGTCAAAATTGGAATATTACAATCATCAAAAACTCCGAAGAAAAACTCCAGAAGGAGCTGAATGAATAATATCTTGACTTTGTGGGGCAAATGATGAATGCAATCAATGAAGACTTCCTAAATGGCTGGGGGTGGTAATGCATAAGTTGGGTATTGATCCTTTCTCCCAGACATACAAAGATGTCTATTTTTCCAAATCCAAAGGGAGTTATCTCTCCTTTCAACTTCGAGCATTGAGAAGAATACTCTCCAAAAAGATCTGCTCAAGAAGGCGCTACTTCAGAGAATGTTAAGGGCTACGGGGCAGGTAATGGTGCCAACATAGAAGTCGTTAATGCCCGAGCTGAAGATGAAGAAACAATTCAACATATGATGGAATCAGCAAGGGTATTTTCCCCAGTCCCCCAAAACGACTCAAACCAACATCTAAGGAGTGAGACCTTGAGAAATTCGTTCTTTTGTCAATTTCTTTCTCTTTCTTTATCAAATTTTCACTTCCTGTACCAAATTCTGATTGTAAAACTTTTCGTGGTTTAATGAAAGTATTTACTTTTCTTTTTTCTCTTATGCTTGCCTGTATTACATGTGTATCCAGTACTCTTACAATTATCAATTTTAATTGCTACAGTGATACTTTCTTGTTGACAATCGAGCAACTGATTGAGTTTCACAAAGACACCTACTTGGTAACGACTGAACAAAAGATTGAATCAATTGCTGAGGAGATAGTTCTCAAGACAGTCGAGGAAGAAATTGCAAAAATTATCAATAGTCGTTGCCAAAGATACCAATTCACCTCGACAATAAATTTAGCAAGATTTCGTAGCAGTAAACTTAGGAACATTAGTTGTATGGAATGGAAAACTTGTTCTTTGTAGAGTTGACTTTATCTCGATGTTAACAAATTCTATATTTTGCTATTCTTGCTACCTATATTGACTTGTTAATCCCATCACACTTTCACGGACCTTTAAGAAATAAAAGATTGAAAGGAAAGTCTTAATAATTTGAATGAAACAGTAACCGAGCAATAGAAATTAGCTATCCTCTTTTTTTTCTTGTAATGAGAAAACCTTTCAGTTTTAGAGAAATCCTTCAACAAGTAAATTTTTGGTTTGTGGAAACTCTTTTTTTTTTTTTAATCAGAGATTCAAACTATTTCTTTGCTTCAATCATTTTTTCTTTTACTCCAGCTTTGCTCGGCTAATCTTTTTCTTTTGTGAATTGTCACCATAAAAACTAAAGTTGTAATTTTCTTGTCATTCTGTCTGGCAACACTGGTGAGACTAGTGTGGCATGCCTTTTGCTCGTTGAAACTGGTGAATCCAGTATGACATTCCTTTTGTTATTCTTTTCGTTCGTCAACACTGGTTGAACCAGTGTGACATTCTTTTTGTTATCAGCACTGGTTAATCCAGTGTGACATTCTTTTTTGCCATTCTTTTTGTTCATCAACACTGGTGAAACCAGTGTGTCATTCCTTTTGTTATTCCTTTTGTTCTACTTTCATAACCAGTAGTTCATAAAACATTTTACTAAAATAAATAAGTATGAGGCTGTGCACTTACATACAAAAAGGCTTCAAATGGGCAGCATTCCAAAGTCTTCTGATTGGTTTATCCTTTTAATCTGATAATCGATAAGCTCCATTGTCGAGTACTTTTGTCACCTAGTATGGTCTTTCCCAATTGGCTCCTAGCTTGCCATTAGTAGGGTTCTTCCTTGCTCTGAGCAATTTCCTTAGTACTAGGTCCCCAACCTTGAACTTCCTTAACTTAACTCTCTGATTGTACCTCCTCTTTGCCTCTTGCTGATAGTTTATTAGCCTCAACGTAGCTAACTCCCTATTTTTTTTCAAGTAAGTCCAGGCTCATTTTCATAGCCTGATCATTCTCTCATTAGTCGTACGCTTGAGTTTATATAGTTGGCATACTTGCCTCTAAAGAAATCACAGCTTCCATGTCGTGAGCCAATAAAAATAGGGATTCTCCGGTTGACCTCTTCAGCGTCGTTTCCAAAGCACTGATAGGAGTTTGTCCACCCACTTTTCCTTGGTAGACTACAACTTTTTCTTTATACAATTGAGAATGGTCTTATTCAAAGCCTTGGCTTGCCTATTACTCTAGGGGTATGCTGGTGAAGAGTATATATTCTTGATTCTATACCTTGAGTAATATTCCCTAAATGTATTGCTATCGAACTGAGTTTTATTATCAAAAATAAGTGCCCTTGAGATGCCATACTTTGTAATGATGTTCTTCTATATGAAGTGATGAGTATCTGTATCTTTGATCTGTGTTAATGGCTCTACTTCTATCCACTTTGTAAAGTAATCTATGCCGACCAATAGCCACTTTATGTTCCCTATAGTAGTAGGGAGTGGTCCAACTATGTCAAGCCCCCACTGAGCAAATAGCTAAGGGCTAGTGAGCGGACTTAGCTCTTAAGCAGGCTGGTGAGGTATTAGGGCAAACATCTGGCATTTTTTGCATTTTCTCACATAAGTTTGAGTCTCATTCCCCATTCTTAGCCACTAATATCCTTAAGTTATTGCTCTGTGTGGAAGTGACTTACCCCCAGTGTGTGCCCCATCGACGCCTTCATGTATTTCATATAAAAAGTCTTGAACCCTATCTGGGTGGACACAGAGGAGGTAAGGACCAATGAATGATTTCTTATAGAACTTCTGATCGAGAGAAAGGCAGAACCTGATAGCTTTTACTCTAATCTTTTTTGCTTCCAATTTATCGTCGAGGAGAGTGCCATCTTTCAAATAAGAAATGATCAGATCCATCCAAGAAGGGCCTAACTCAATGCTGGCTATAATTTCAGCTCCTGAAATACTCGGTTTCTCCAATACTTCAAGGAATACAGTATCTGTGAGTGTCGTGCTAGGGGTTGAAGCTAAGGTAGCCAAGGCATTTGCATGAGCATTGTGATCTCTTTTGACTAGCTTGATACCAATTATATTGAATGACTTTAGCTTCTTTTCGGAAAAGATCTAAATATTCGGCCATCCTTTAGTTTCGGGTAACATAATAAGCTTTCAACTGGTTCACTACCAATTGGGAGTCAGTCTTAATTTTGAGATTTTGAATAAACAGGCGCCGAGCAATTTTGAGACCAGCCAGTAAGGCTTTATATTTCACTTCATTATTGGTCGTCTAGAAACTAAGCTTTATTATGTATTCAATTATCACTTCTTCCGAGGTTGTCAAAACGACTCCTACCTCTGCTCCATTTTTGGTTGAAAACCCATCAACTTTAATTTGCCATGGGGGTTGGTAATTTTCCTTATTCTTTGCCTCTAAGAAATAACTTCCAACTACTAGATTTCTTGTATCTGCTTGGGGACCAGAGTAGTGAACTCAGCAATGAAATCTGCTAGTACTTGTGCTTTAACTGTTGTCCTTGGCACAAACCGTATGTCAAAAACTCCTAGGGAGATTGCCCATTTGGCCATTCTCCCTACGATATCTGCTCTCTTCAAGAGCTGACTTATCGATTGATAAGTGACTACCTGGATTGTGTGAGCAGAAAAATAATGAGCTGGTTTATTCGATGTCATTACCAGGGCCAAAGTAAACTTTTCTAGGGGAAGATATCTGGTCTCTACTCCCTGTAGGGTCTTACTGGCATAATAGATTGGCTTCTACTTTCCATCCTCCTTCTTTATTCGCACTGCATTTACAGCATGCTCTGAAACAGCCACATAGAGTTGCAACACATCTCTAAGCTGAGATGTAGACAAGACGGGAGTGGTAATGAGGTATTATTTCAGCTTTTTAAGTCCTGGTCTGCCTCCCATTCCATACTATCTTGTTGGCTTCTTTTAGGTGCCTAAAGAATGGTCGGCACTTATCTGATGCCCGGCTGATAAATTTGTTTAGCGCTGCCATTCTAGTAAGCTTTTGGATATCTTTCTTGGTACGAGATGAGACCATTACTTGGATAACTCTGATCCAGTCTGGATCTGCTTCTATTTTCCACCAAGATACTAGATATCCCAGAAACTTTCCAGAACTTACTCAAAAAGCACACTTTGCAGAATTCAATTTTAATCCATATTTATTAAGCATGTTAAACATTTGCTGCAAGTGATCAACATGAGCCTCTGATTCCCTATTCTTCACCACCATATTGTCTATATAGACCTCCGTAGTATTTCTAAAATCATCTTTGAATATCTTGGTTACCAGCCGTTGGTAAGTTGCCCTGTATTTTTTAGCCCAAACAGCATAACTTTGTAGCAGTAGATTTCCTTGGGCATGATAAATTAGGTTTTCTCCTCATCTAGATCGTACATTGGGATTTGGTGGTACCTCCTGTAAGCGTCCGGGAAAGACATCCTTATGCTTCTAGAAATTGAATCCACCAACTGGTTGATCTTTGGTAGTGAAAATGGTTCCTTGGGACAAGTCTTGTTTAGATCTGTATAATTAACATAGACTCTCCATTTCATATTCTTCTTTTTACCACTACTGTATTAGCTAGCCATTCAAGATATGAAATCTCCCTGATTGTTTTAACTTCAAGTAGCCTGCTGACCTCCTCAATGATGGCTTCAGCATGCTGTAAAGCTGATCTTCTTACTTTTTGGACCATAGGTTTTACTCCTAACAACACATTGGGTCTATAGGACATGACATCAGGAAAAATGCCTGGCATTTCTTGTGGGGTCCAGGCAAAGGTTTCTTTGTTCTTATTAACAACTCAACCAATTCTAACCTCTCTTCGACTCCCGAATCTGATCTGATCAAGAAGAACGTTTTATCATCTGCTGGATCAATTTGGACCTTCTTCAACGTCTCGGTAGCCTGTTTTTCAGGATCCTCCCCATATCATCAATCTTCGAGGTGTCGTCAAGCAGTTTTGTAACTTGAACTTACTCAGGAAGGGGCTTGGACTTCAGGGCTACCGTAAAATATTTTCTTGATACGTTTTGGTCCCATTTGATCTCCATCACCTCATCTTTATAGGAAAACTTTAGCACATGATGGTAAGTAGAGGGGACTACCTTCAAAGCATGTAACCATGACCTTCCTACAATGGCGTTGTAAGAAAATGAGGCATCAACAACTGTGAATTCCACCTCACATTGAACAAACCTTGCTCGAACTGGTACCATAACTCTTCCCAAGGGCCACACTGGAGCAGAGTTGAACCTAATAAATAGGCATTCAGCTGGCTCTAAATCTTCTTCGATGAAGCTCAGTTTCTTAAAAAAGCTTAAAACATTACCTTTGTGGAGCTTCCAACGTCAACTAGGATCCTTCTTACCTCTAATTTGAACATCCCTAAGGTGACTACTAGCTTTATCATCTAAAAAAACTATCTCCCGAGCACTACCATTTCGTTGTCTTTTGCTTGGAGACCAAATGATTTCCATAAATTCCCTACCCTGACTGGGTTGTTATCTTTCTAGTTGGGAATATTGCACCACACTTTGAGGACGATTTTCTATGTGTATGACATGGATAATCACCGGCCTCTACACGTCCCTTCTTACCCTGGAACTGGGAGGGTGCTGATCTTTTTCCATATGATCTTCTCTTGGTAGCTCCTCCCTTCTCTTTCGGTGATTATCCCTATGTGCTCAGAGTGGTGCCTCAGTAGCGTTGGTCCTTATTTCATCAACGTATTCTTTGAGATGCCCTTTTTTCACCAGCTCCTCCAAATGTTGTCTCAAAGAGCAATGGGATCCAATGCTGTGACCCTTATCCCAGTGGTACACGCAATAGTCCTTACAGTTTTTTTTTTCCTAAATAACCAGGCAACTTTTTTTGCCATTTAAAATAGGGTTTATCTCGGATTAACGGGGGGATTTTGAAAATCGGCTCTTTGAAGGTCATGTTGATGGCCTCAAAGACTGACTTCCTATTATCTGCTAGTGCCGACCTCCCTGGCTTTTTCTTTTCACCTTCAAGTGATGTGGCATTTCTCTCTTTCTGTTCAACCAGTCTGGTTTCATCCTCCACTTTGGCATACTTCTCAATTTGACATATAAGATCTGACATGTTAACTACTGGTTTTTTTGTTAAGGAAAGCCAGAGTTTGTCCTCATTTCGTAGTCCCAACTTGATTGAAAGAACTGCTAGTTATTCCGAACAACCTTCAAACTTATTATAGAGCTCCACAAATCTCCTGGAATAGTCTCTAAGGCTTTCGTTAGTCTTATTTTTCATCGTCAACAGTATGTCAGTAATCTTTGGTTGCCTTGTGTTGGCCAGGAATCTCGCCACAAACTCCTAGGGAAGTTACCCCCAGTTTAAAATAATTCCAGGGGGCAACTGTCACGCCCCAAATCTCGTGACCCGAGGGGTGAGTGATAAATCATACAGAACATACACTAACATATTAATTTCTTGATCAGAGCAGTACAACAAACATATGGTGAACTTACAATATAAAGTAAAGCAAAGTAAATCAGATCTAGACCGCAGCCAGGTTTTCATGTTCATCATATCTTTATCATTGTTACATCACATAAGCCTTATGGCCTTTACAATCAAAAATCAAATAACTTTTTCTAAATTATTGTCATTACAGCCCCACAAGAATATTTTATCATAACTAAACAAAATTTTATCTAAGGCTGGGATAACTCATGCATGTGCACTTCTAAACTCTTCCCATGTGCTCACTTAGTTTTCTTGGTTAGTACCTGTAACAAATTCTGTAGAGACGTGAGCACTGATTTTCTTGTGCCCACGAAACTTCAAAATAACATCTATAAAATGCAAGATAAATATGTTAACTGATTACTTTCTAATAATCTAATAATTTCGAAATATTCAAAATGTGTATCATAGCCATATATATTAATCAATTTTATAAGCCTTTATCAAGTCTCAATATCATAACCATAATTTATCAAATAATCAAACTTAGTAATTACTAAATTTTATACACAATATTATCATTTATCTTTCTATTACATATCCATCACACAAGCCATAGGGGGTTAGGTACATAAATCACATATCGTCTTTTATAGGTCAAGACCCAACAGAAACGATAAACCGAATGTCATATTGTGGGCTACTAACCCACTGGCATAAATACCAAACCCAGCACAGGTTCTGGGTCTTTCAACCCGAGGGTAAAACTCATAACCCTTCTTATTTTTTGCACCCCACCATGTCCCCCGGCATATAACAAATCACTTAGTCACATTTAATTCTCATTCAACATCTCATTCTTTCCACAACTCAACCATGTTCTAATTTACCATGCAACTCATCATAGTCATCTTTTCATTTACATCATATTCTCATTAAATCAAGTGACAATTAACTTCATTAACATCCCATTTATTCATATATCATTTAACTTTGTTACCACATTTAAGCACATAACAAATAACATAACTTCAATATCTAATATAACAATCACCATTCAATTCAAACTTACATAAGATCATGTTATATTTTAATACTTTATTATATAATGTAATTATTATACCTTTATAATCCAAATTAAGTGGATTAATAGGTTAGCAAGGAGGTATGATCCAACTATTGGACAATTTAAACAAATAGGTTCAAGTTTCAGTTTTCTGAAGATTCATGGGCGCCCACATAGAGTACAGGCGCCCCACAAACGGTCATGGGCACCCCACATGTGGTCATGGGCACCCCTCTGCTTCCTAGCATAGTTCTTTTCAATGTTTGACCCAAAAATGCAAGTTCTAGTTTCCAATCTTTGCCCTATTCCATATATAGTCAAAAACAAGGTTTTCTAAATGTATTCTAGTGTCAAAATGTTCCAAAAACAAATAAAAACTAACTCTTATCATCACATTCCTTCCATTTTAAAATCTAGGTTTAAATCTCTCAACTCATTTACATAACCTTATTTTCTTCATAATCTCTCTTCTCATATTACCATGCTTTTAATTTATTTTTACAAAGTTACATTCTCTACTCCTTTACATTTTGTATACATTAAAAGAAGTTAAGAACTCTCGACCTCAACTTGAGTAAAGAAAAACAAGAAAAAATGTGAACTTTGAACTCTTGGGTTCCAACGTTTGATAACTCCAACTCTTCCTTCTTCAACTCTTTATTCCTTAATCCAAAATCACCCACAACACCATAGAAAAAAAATAAAACCCTAAATTACACTCTAAGATATTAACTTACAAATAACTAGGGGTTGGATCAAAATAAGAGGAACGTACCAAGATCAAGGTTCTACCATACTCTTTTAGGTTTTTTCTTCTTCTTTCAAGCTCCTCTTTCTTCATTTTTTCTTCTCACTCGATTGTTCTTCCTTTCTACACCTAATTTCACTATCTCTCTCTTATCTCCCACTCACATATACATATATATTTGTTATATAATTTTTTTGCAGATTTGGAAGCCTTTCTATACCCCTAGTACGTTTATAAGGACAAGAAAGTAAGGCCACCACTGTTCAAGCCATACTTCATCTGACAGGCCACTTTCTGTACAAGTGGGGCGCCCTACATGCATCATGGGCAAACCACAGGGCCACGGGCGCGCCACCTTAACTTAAATGGGCACCCACTGAGAGTTGAAGAACTCAGATTCTCAGAAACTTTTCATCGAACAGCTGGAGGGTTTCACCATGGGTGCCCCACATTCCTATGAGCGCCCCTCAGGGAGTCATAGCGCATTTCAGGGGGTTCATGGGTGCCCCTTAAAGCCATGGGCGCCCCTTTGCATTCCCCCGAGTTAAAGTGTCCAATTTTGCACTATTTGATCTATTTCTCTCAAAATTTTCAACTCTAAGGCATCTTGAATGACTAATACTACTTTATTAACATAATATCACACGAAAAACATATTTAAAATCATGAATTTATATCCATACTAAAATCCAAAATGTTACAGTAACTTATGGAACCATTGGAGTGTAGTGTCCCCTAGGCTTGATGGAAAAACCCTGCACATTAACTCATCAATCCAACTCTATAGAGTCATTGCTTGCCTGTAGTGATGGTAGTAAGCCAATGGGTCTGAGTTCCCATCGTAAACGGTGAATCTTGGAGTTTGGAACTTCTTTAAGGGTTCAGTTTTGCTAATTCTTTTGGTGAAAGAAAAGACAAAAATCCTTCCTAGTGCCTTCCTAGCCATCATCAAAGTAGATTGAGCAAGATCGTCCCAACTCGGATAGTGTGGCCTCTCAGTCCCTTTTGATTTTCCAGACTTCTTGGCTTTGATTACCACCGCATCATCATCACTGGAGGAGCTCTCTCCTATAGCTTACGTTACCATCTAGCTCGGATGCTTTCTCTTCTGAGCTCATTCCTTCAGTGGCTGCCTTACTGCTTGTGTTGCTTAATTACTTTACTCCTAATTATAAATTCAGAACTAAATATGTTGAGTGAAAGAAATCAAGACAAACTTCCCCAAGTGCAAGGTGTGGTTGTAGTACAATTAAACTGGTAAGTACCAGGTCAATCTCCATAAGGATCTAAGGTGCAATGTTAATGACTGATTCCAATGAATTAAGTTGACAAAAACACTAGCTCACATAAATCTAAAATGAAAACAAAATCTAATTTGGAAATGCTATTGGTTCTTGAAATAATTCTTGGGATTAAAGTGAAGTTTAACTAAAACTTAATATTGAAAGATTGGGCAAGACAAGTTCAATCCCAATCCAAATCAATCTCAAATACCAAGAGTTTATAAACCACCAACTTAATTTGTAATGATATTTGGAGAAAACTAATTTCAATTGAAACAAACTATGGATCAAACACTTAATGTGCATAACATATATTAAGAACAATAGGTGTTCTGGCTTTAGCAACCCATATACATGAATGTCATGAGGGTTCTAATTTAAGCAACACCTATGAACTTACAGATACAATATATAAATTGGTGTTAATCGAGTCTTGTTCCAATTATTCATAAAGTAATTAATTACAAATTGAATTAGTAATCGAAAAACTCAAAGCAAAACCATGAAGCTCGGCATCTTGAGATTCATTAGAAAGGATATTGGCTTTGCCTTCGCCCAAGAAGACTTAGCCGAACATATTCAAAAAATTAAAAACAGAAATTGAAACTTGAATTAAAAACATAGAAATCTAAAATTGAAATCTCTTCGCAATTGAAGTTTAATTACAAGAGTGTTTGAAATTGAAATTGCAATTAGAATTGAAAATTGGGAACTCCAATCTGAAACTATAGTAGAAAATTAAAAAAACAAAGCTCTCTCTACCTCTTTGAGTTCCTCTCTCTACTATTCGGCGTGGTGGTATGTGTGTTCTGATGTCAGCCCCTCTTTTTTTCTTCCTAAAAACCTCCTCTAACTATTATATGATTCATCTCACATTTACAGATTTGTCATTCCTTGATTTTAGGATTTTCGTCACATGAGAAGATGAAGTCACATGGAGCCTGTTGCTGAGATATAAATCATCATTTGAATATGTTGAGCACTGTGTTCAAATCATGCTCTTCCCTTTAGAATTTTGAATCATCGATTGTATTCGAATATATTATTTGCTTATCTGAATATGACTTCCTATTTCCAGAATGTCCAGATTGAAATTTCAAACCTTCTTGTTATTGAATTCAAATGAAAAATCTTCTTCTTCTTGAATGGCATTGACTAGCTGCTAATATTGTACTTTGATGTTTCTAGCATTCTTCCATGTCTTCCTCCTTTGTTCCTCCAAATGACCTCAATTTGCTTTCTTTCATGAAGATGATCCACATGTGCTCCAAATTAAAGTAATAGGAAGGAATTCTGCATAAAACATAGATTTTATATCACTTATGTGCCCTGTATAATGTATTTAAATAGGCAAAATGAGTAATAATTAAAGTTCAATCAATGACCCACTAAATCAATGGTTAGAAGAGAAAGAAGATCGCTTGTTAGACACAAATGAAGATTTTCAGTTAAAAATACATCAATTTATTGATAGTGGTGATGTCAACCCACCATCACATGATGTTCATGGTGCAAGCTCTAGTCCAGATCCTAGTAATGAAAATGGTGGCTTGCGCTCTCCTAGTGATAACAGTGATGTGACAGTGGTGGTGATTATGGGATCCCAAACCAACATAAAGGAGAAATGAGATTATATGGTTTCAGGGATGATGAAGAGGTAGGAGAACCTATACCAATGCATCCACAGCATCTATTTCATACGAATAAGTCTTAGGAAATGAGAGAATAATCAAGACGAAGTAAGGGGATACAACAACATGAGTCAGAGGATTCTTTTAATGATATTTTTTTTTTAAGTTTTGGAGGGTTTCACTTGGTGAGTATTCACAAGGTAGTGATGGTTAGTCATCATATAATGCACTACATCCATATAGCACTTTTGACCCTTACGGGTACCTTCCTCAATATCGCTTTCAATACCCTCAATATCCCCCTCAATATACCTCTCAATAGCCTCTTCAATATCTCCATCCTCTTAGTGGATGTCAATGTTACAATGACGACACCACGTCTAATAGTACAGGATGGGATGATGATTCTAAAAAAATAACCGAGCCTACACAACATTCATTTTGGTGGTGACTTTTATGGTTACATAACTTGTTTCATCTAATTTATATAAGTCTTATATTTTACCTTTATTTTTTGTTTTGTTTTATAAGAATGAATTATATTATTATTTTGTATTTATGACTACTTATTTATTAACCAATGAATTATTTTCTTCTAGATTAATATATTAACATTTATTATTGTGTAAATTATTATATAGGTAACAATTTAATATATGTGTGCGTGTGTGTGTGCGCGTACGGGTGCATGCACTTGTTTCATGTACATGTCTAAAAAAAATAATATTTATATATGACAATATTGATTGATATAAAACTAGTAAACAACACTTATAATTTATATTTATACATTTTAATTGTTAAAACATAAAAAGTTGCTCAGTTTAGGTAAAATGTGAATTTGGAAAAAAAACATCATGCTTCCGGTTTCCATTTCTATTACATAACATCCGTTACATCCCATGTCCGCATTATCGCGACTGTTACCGTTACGTTGCCTGTTACCATTTTTTAAAACTATGCTCTTAACCATTAGTATTGTAATACCCCACACTTTTCGGATGTAAATAAGCTATGGAATAAGTATTTTTTTTAGGATGTTTTTGTGTTCAAAATTGTGAATTAGGTATTAACATTTGGTTATGTTTTGGAATGGAAGAAAT
>JAVXUM010000004.1:20073874-20086808 GCA_035590655.1 Pouteria glomerata
CTTCAAATCCAGATATATTTGAATCTGCCATATTTAATTTAAGATTTTGTATGGTGTTGCCACAAAAAACCTTACAAAAATACCCAAGTTATTTTGTGAGATGAATGGTAGTGAGATCTGCTAAAATAAGAACTAAGTAAGAAGTTAAAATATAAAAATGATATCAATCATTGAATGAAAGAAAAATAATTTTTGATCGTTAAATTTTAATTTGTGAGAGGGATATTTTTAAAAACTGTCTTATTTTATTATGTAAATAAGATTGGTAATTAGAGATAAATAATATAAAATATTAGATATAATTATTATGGGATTAATTTTATGCATGAATTTATTATTTATTTATCTTTTTGTGTTTGGTTGGTGAAAGATATATAGAATAAGATAAAAGTATGATTTCATTAGAGATTTAACTAGATATAACTTTGAACATTTAGATTTTGACTTAAAGCAGATTTGGATGTGAGAATTGTTAGTGTTTTTATATGATATGTTTATCTTGATTATTTTCGAACAAACATTTTGCTCGTAAGTTTTTAATTGGTGTTGACATTTATATTTTAAAATATCATAATATCGTTCAATTAGTTATGAAATTCAGGTCAGTAGTTTGAATATCTGCCAAAGAGTGTTTAGACAATTCATAAGGTCATACCCTGACCTTAGACAATTCATAGAAGGATATTTGAGTGGAAATTTTAACTATAAAAAGTATGAGAGTTTTGAAAATTTGAAAAAGAAAAAGATAAATTTGAATATACTGTCCAAAGTACTTCGCAAGCAAGGCGTAAGTAAGTTATCCCCGTGAGCTGTTAGCAAAGTCCACAACTTAGAGAGTGTTTGGGAGGCTAAAATTTTAAATTTTAATAATTTTTTGTTAAAAATTATTAATAATAATTTTTGGTGTGTTTGGTGAATTAAAATAAAAATTTTAACAACCTTTGGTAACGTTTAGGTATTTGGTAAAATTTTTTATTATAACAGAGTAGAAAAATGAAAAAAGTAGGACCCGCTATAATAATTATTCACTGTAACAGATTAAAAAGATAAGAAAAATTGTGAATTTGTCAAACACTCAAATTACTGTATAGAAGTGTCAACTTTTGATATTTTTTTGATATTTCTTAATCCTCTAAACGGATTCTGAATAAATATTAATTTCAAAGGTACTTGCTTTCAAGTGGCACTGCATGCTGGCCACAAAATTTGATGGCATTTCGCCTGTGTCTTTCCCCTACAACGTTGAAACCTATTTTTTAACATATTCTTTACCCATAAAAACTCAAAAACATTTTCTAAACCCTAAATTCTTTTCTAAACCTAATTTATTATTTCTTTGAGAGCAAGGCTTAGTTTGGAAAAAAAGTTAGTTAATTTTTTTTTGTAACTACAAAAAAGTTAACTTTTTTGTATTTAAAAAAAAGAAAAAATTAATTTTTTAGTAAATAGTTTTTTAATTTTTTGTTCATTTAACAGTTTTGCTCTTCATTATTTAAAAGATATTTAAAATGTAAAAGAATAAATTTAATCATTTTAAAAAAAGACGAAAAAAAAAATTGAGTAACTGGTAGCTGAATAACTGAGTTGTCAAACGAAACCTAAAAAAAAAAAAAAAAAAAAGCCATCAAATCTAGATTATTTAGGGGGTGTTTAGCACCAAAAAAATACTGAAAATTTTTAAAATTTTCTATTACTTTTTACCTAGTCATACATATTATAACTCTAAAAAAAATTACGTAACTCGAGTTCGATTAATAGAATAGCTGTAATTTTTTTTTTAATGTGACCACTGTCATCCAAGCTACTAAACAAGACTCATTGTCAATATTTTTTAAATAGATTTTAAAACCGTTCTGACGGATTTCAAAATCGTTCTAACAGATTTTTCTGCAAAAGTCAAAAAGTTTCACTATTCATCTCTGAAAAAAGTGGTTTCACACCAAACACTTAAAAATTCTCAAACCACATTTTTCATTATTTTTTGCTATACCAAACACCCCCTTAGATTATTTTGAAAGATTTCTTTAACAAATTATCTTGTTTCTTAAATCAAATATGGAGATTGGGGGAACATTTGTACTGCTGTTGGAGCAAGTGAAACTTTACAAAAGAAAGTTATATTGTAAGTATCTAGCAAGTAAGGACACAGATATCTAAATTAAGTAGATCAGGAGATTATATTCTTTTAGTTGAAATCCTTTTAACCTTTGATTTGTAGTGAAGTTTTTAGGTTTGATTGCATTAAAAATCTAAGATTTTTCTCCTTCATTAAAGAAAATTTTCTAGTGAACAGTCTTGTCTTTTTTTTTTTTTTGTAAATCATTCGATTACTTTTCTTTTTAGATATACAAATCCCAATATTGATTTTTCGAGTAAATTTTGTAAATTTAAGTGTTATTCTCACATTATTTACGTAAATTGCGTAATTTTAAGAATATATACTATCTCGAAACCTAAAATACCCTAGACTCGAGCTCCACAAAGTACAAATCCAATTCCACCTCTCTAATCCGCAAACAAACGCAGCCTTAGTTCCTTGTCAGGAACTCCATCCATGTCCCACTTTTACAAACGCCAGATTGAAAGCTGTGAACTTTGACGAGAAACAAGTTGGCGCAAGGAGGGTGGGGTAGAAGCTGTCCTTAACTGGCACTAAAAAAATTTTGAAGCGTCCCTGGAGGGGACACTTTCCTGAGTACATCCATGTGACCTACGTTTTTTCCCTTTTTTTTTTTTTTTTTTTTTTTTTTTTTTAGGCTGAGAAAGCAACAAATGGGTCTCTCTTAGAATCCCAACCTTTGATATTTTTTTGGTACTCGAATGCCCCAGTGACTTGAAAACCACCGAGTACAAGTGAAAACATTCTTCTCTTAAAATTAGTTTCATTTCAAAATAGAGGAATGATTTAATTTAATTTGATTAAATAAATAAAATTTTATACTTAAAATGTAAGTTTTGAATTTAAAAATTAATTTGATTACACATATGGAGTGCAAAAAAATCCAAAGTCAACAAAAAATGAATTTAATTATTTTAGAATTTGAAGTGTGAAAAATTATTTTGAAATGATGGTTAAATATTTGTGTTTGAGTTGATGTAAAGTTATTAAAAATTATGTAAAGTGATACGTGATAAAATTTTAGTAGAGAATTTTAAAAATTTTCAATCCAATTTTTAAAAAAGTCTGTTAAAATACGTTGGAATACACTATAAAGGTTTGTTCTAACGGATTTCGAAAAATTTTTTTAAAAAAAATATGAATTTTTTAGAGTTTGAAAAAGTTGAAAGTTTTGAAATTTTTTGCAATTTTTTTTTTTTAATTTAGTTAGAGTTCCAAACGACCCTTTAACACTGTTTGAAAACATTCATTTCTTAGAATTGATTTAATTTTAAAATAAGGATTTAATTTGATTTGACAAATAAAATTTTATATTTAAAATATATTTTGAATTTAATAATTGAATTGATTTGATTTAAAAGAAATATCAAATTTGCCTATTAATAGGAAATAGAAAATATGATAAATATGATTATATGATAATAAATTTGTTCACTTATTTAGATGGCTTAACAAAATAATAAATTTTTATTAAATTTCATTATTTTAGATTAGATTTCAAATAATTTAGAAATTTTAAAATTTAAATTATGAAATAAAATTAAATTTAAAATCTTATTTTAATTCCAAATAAAAGAATTAATAAAAATTTTTGTCAAATAACATCAAATCCTCTTAAATTTACCATTACAAACAGAAGGAAAGTGAAAGTTGGCATGCAGTGAATTTCATGTATGGAAGATAAGTGTTGAATATTATATATATATATATATAATTATATATAGCCGAACAGTCAACAAATGGCAGGCGGATTCTTTAATTCAGAGTGCTAATATGCTCTACGAGATGGGCAACAAGAACTGGGAAGGAAATAGCATTCATGTCCAGAAAAGAAGAAACAGTTTAACACAGATGTGCACCCCTGAGATGGACATACCCAAAGTCACAACAAAACTTACTTTCACCCCTCTTGTATTTATGCTAGAGTTAATAATAATATGTGGTGGGGTCCAGCCAGGCACCATAGAACTCAGCTGCCAGCAGCTGTTCATGTGGTCCATTGATGTTTCAATGCTGTGGAAAAGACATGATGATATCATTCATCATGATGATTAAGAGGGTCAACTCGTCAGTATATTTTCACGGATTTTATGGGTAAGATGACTTCTGGGAATGTATGAATATATATATATATATATATATTTGCCTGTCACTGAGCATGGCTTGTCCCCATTCAATAATAGTCAATTTCTTATATTTACGGTTAAATTTTAACTCTGCTCTTTGGTTAAACTGTGTTGATTATTGTGGCATTTTTTTTTTTTTACTTTGGTTATTGACAGAAAAATTGAATTGAAATTTACTTAGAAATGTAAAAAGTTTTTGTTATAATAAAAAAAATAAAAGTAAAATTTAAATTCTACTTGTTTAATATAAATTATTTTTCAAAACATATATTTAGGCATGTTTAAAAAGTATATTTTCTTAAAATATAAGTAAAAGTATTTTTAAAACAATATTTTATATTGCAAAAAGTAGTGCCATGTGTAAAATGTAATTTTTTTTAAAAAACAATAAAGTAAAAAAACAAAATTATGTGTTAAATTGTAAATGTAGCTGATAGGGACAAATTTAGAAAGAAAAAAATTACTCCAATTAGAATTCATTCAATTATGCCATAGAAAAACAAAAATAGTATGCGAAAAAAGGAAAGTTTTTAATTTTTCTAGAATAAACGGTGTAGTTTTTAGTATATAGTCTATAAATAAGATTAGATTAAAATAGTGAATCAAAAGAGTGAGCGTAATATTAAAAAATATATACAATTAATTTTTAAAAAAAAAAGAATGAGTAGAGACAATTATCTCTACTCTCATGGTTATCTTGCACCGATTGTGTAATAATATTTATACATGTAATAATATTTATACATGGTTAGGTCATTACCTGAGTGTTTTACAATGGCATAGAAATTTTTTTTTTTTGGCAGAAGAGAGAAGAAAAGAGCAGTGAGTGCAAGCATTAATTTTGTGCTTGAAGAGTGTGTGTTCTTGCATGAGTGAGAGTATAAGGGGTTAGGCTTGTGTTGGAGTAAGAAAAAAAAAACTAATAAATCAAAAAACTGAACTGAATCAAACAAATCGAATCGAAAATTACGATTAGTGAAACCAATATTTTCATTTTCAATTTTTTCTTTTCAATTTTTAGTTTTCGGTTTAGTTTTGGTTTTTAATATACATTAACCATTGGCTCGTTAACCGGCTAAACTTTATTATTAACATAAATTATATAATATGTATTTATTATATATTAATATATTATTTCTTTTGCGTGTTTGATTATGTTCTTGAATATATAATTAATTAGTTACAGGTTGATAATTATTTAAAAAAATTGATAAAAATGTGTAATTGGATTGATTTGGACAATTAATTGTTAAACAGTTAATTATTCATAATGGCCAGTTTTAGTTAAAGAAAAAAAAAAAATCAAACTTGGTCAATTTGGTTCTTTCTTTTTTGGGGGAGGGGGGAACTAAATGGGTGTTTGGTGTGATAAAAAATGAGATAATTTATGAGTTCATAATGCGTGTAATGAGATAAATTTTAAAAATTTTAAAAAATTTTTAAAATTTTTTAAAATTTTACTTCATCCCAAACACTCCTTAAACCGTGAGTACCCCTAGATTTGGGTACTTAAGTGTACTTGTACTACATATTCTCATAGTAAAAAGAATGAGATTCTCTCCGTATAGTAAGCGTGTTATTACCGAACCATATAATACATGTCTTTATCTATTTTATTTTTCATCGTATTTCATTTGGTGTAATTATGGTTGTGTTTGAATCTTGATTTTGAGTGCTTCCACAAAAAATCTCAACATCAGAAGAGTACTTCCTTTGTATTATTTTCTTGTACATACATTTATAAACACATAGAATTACATTATTTTATTAGAAGGTAGCTGATATTGTCAAAATATTTTTTAATTTTATTAAATTAAAATATTTCGTACCATATGTATTAGTATTTAAGGGTGGACTTAATAGAGTTTTTAATTAACTAGGGTAAAAATTACCTAAAGTGCGTTTGATGAGAAGAAAAAGAAATTTGTTTATAATAAAATTAATTTTCAAAAAGAATTACAGTAATGTTGTAAAATTTGTGAGAATAATTTTTAAAAAATTTAAAGTTATTTTAAATTGAATGATAAATTATCCCCTCTATATACGAGGAATGAGGAAAAGACTCAAAATCGGCATCAGGACAAAACAGTAACATTTTTTCTGCAACTAAAATATAATGAGGAGTTTAATTAAGTGTAATTTTTAAGTGGATAAAAATAATTAAGTGGGTCTACACATGTGAGTAATTGTAAATTGCCGTGGATGAAAAAAAAAAAGCACACTTGTGAATGTCATTTGCCTATTTAAATTAATCAACATAGATGGTCATGATAAGTTTTAGTTGTAACTGGTTTATTACCCATAAACATGTATGAAAAATAAATCAAACCAACCCACTCCCCCAAAAAAACAAAAAAAAAAAAAAAAGGGGACCCATCATTATGAACTTCAAATTAAGATGTTTTTCTTTTTCCTCAAATCTCTACCATTGGATTATGACTTTGTCTGAAGAATGCAGATTTTGATTAGTTTATCTGTCACACTTCCACTTCACGGTGAAATCTTCCTTTCATGATCGTCTTGGGATGGTAAAATAGTACTCATTGACATACATAATGAATCATGGTAGTAAATTATTTGCAAGGGACGCATGTTTCAAGTTTAGTTGACTTTTAACGCAATCTCTTTTTGTTTTGCAGCAATCTCAATTAGGACTTGAATGGATGGAGTCAAATCTAGTTGATCTTTAATGTATTTGAACCCTATTTAACGGGGTACTTGGCGTGATTATATTTGTTGAAAAATTTTAAAAATTCATTTTACTGCATATATTACGAACTCACAATTTATCTTATTTTATCTTACTTTTTATTATATCATACACCCTTTAAATTATTTATATCGAACTCAAATTCAATTAAAACTTTTATATATATTTGAATTCGGTTTGATAAAAAAGAATTTAAATTTGAGATCGACTCGTAAATAACTTGATAAAACTAAAACAACGTCATTTTAATTTAAAATATAACAAATAAATTTTTTAAAAAATAATATAATATTATTAAAAAATAAAAATATCATATATAATATTTCATTAAACTAGCCGATTCTGGACCTTTCGAGTTAAACTTTTCTTATATAATAAAAATAACATGAAGACACCCAAAGAATTATCAATTTATCTCAAAAAAATGAATAATTCTTATACAATAAAAATAACATGAAGACGCTGAAAGGATTATCAATTTTATCTCAAAAAACTTTAATTTTAGACAATTAAGTTTGAACGCAAAGAACGTTGTCTGAATGCCAAGGCTGGAGGAAATAATACCAATGTTAGGTGGTCTTGAACTTATCTTAATTCTGAAAATTAGTTTATAAGATGAGACTTTACTCTACATTTATATATTGACTACCAATTTCTCATACAACTAATGTAGAAACATCTCAACAAAATTTGTAATCACTTGGCATAACCTTTGGATCCTAAGCACTCACTGGCCCAGTGAGCTAACACAACCCATCTCCGAAAAAAAAAAATCGACACTCAAAAAATATTTAAAATTCTTTTATATATTTTAATTTTTTTGAATATTTATATTAATAAATAGTGTATTGAATCCACATATTATTAAAAGAAAAAGGTTACCACATCCCTTTCAAATTATGAAAAAATTTACCTCCCCCACTCACTCAAGGGGCTGTTTGGTATACTAAAATTTGTTAAAAAATTTTAAAAATCTTTAAAAGTTTTTCTTACTGTACGAATTAAGAACTCACAATTTATCTCATTTTTTATTACACCAAACACTCCTAATTCTTTGATATACCACGAGCACAGGGCATTAATCGTGCAAGCAAAAAAAAAAAAAAAAAAAAAAAAAACTCCGAATACACATGCTACAAATCCTCCCTGTTCCTCCTCTCAAACCAACGAAAGAAGAATTGAATCAAACAGCATGGTCAGATAGATTGTGACAATCAAGTTAGTTGTCTAATAATTAGTAGAGAGAAAGAGAGGGATTTTTGGTGGTAATGTCGACCGTGTTCTCTTTTTATATATAATCAAACTTAATCCTAATTAGTTTTAGTCATGAATTAAATTTAAACTAAACTTTTTTTAAAACAAAATTAAATAACTCACAAATAACTTAACGTTTCTATTCCTAATCTCAATGCAAGAACTTAAAATGATTGAATATATATCTTTTTTCAGTGAAATTATTGAATCTTAGCAAGAAGTATAAATAAAAAGATATCAAAGGGAATGACAAAAGTTGAATTCATAGGCAAACAATAACATTAATTGGTATAGAGTACAATATGTATTTAGAAGATATAACTTAAATTAAAATTTGGAGGAAGCTCCTCAAATTGAGAAGAGTGGCTATTACCACATCCAAATACAAAGTGGGCAACGGAAAAACTATTTCTCTTTGGTACTCTGATTAGCACCCTCTAAACCCCCTTATTCCTAAATTTGGCTAAATGATTGCATATGATGCTAGATTGCCAAAGTATGCTAAAGTTTCTCTTGTGATTCAAGATGGCCGATAGAAGTGGCCATTTGGTAGTGCTATGGAATACGAGCCGAGAATTGACTTAGAAAATGAATACATTTGGCTAGCTTCAAGAACAAGAGCCTATAATGCTGCGGCAACATGGGAAGCCATTAGGGAACATGCTCCAAAGGTACATTGGCACTCTTTGCTTTGGTTCCCTAATCATATTTCTCGGTATAATTTTATTTTGTGGCTTGTTATCAAGGAAATGTTTAACACTAAAGATAAACTTGTAACTTGGGTATGAATGTTGATTCCCTTTGCAATCTTTGCAGTTGAGCAAATGAGTCTATAGACTATCTTTTCTTTCATTGTCCATTCTCTACTTAGGTGAGAGATACAATTCTCCACAAATGCTACATATATAAATCTACCCAACCATGGAAGGATGAAGTCGAATGGGTTATGAGAAAGTTTAGTGGAGGATAAAAATTTATGTTTGTATCTTTTGTGCTTAAACTAATATGAACAACATTAAATTTTCAATAACATAAAAAAAATTAAATTTTCAATTGAAAGACAAAAATACTTATTAAAAATCAAATAAAATTAGGAGTGTAAGTAGAAGTAATATAAAATATATAAAGTATAAATATAATTTTTAAATTTATTTAAAATCAAAACTTTTTTTTTGACGAATTTTTTTAAATTTTTATTTTAATAAAAATACTAAAATTATAAAAATAAGTTTTTAAATTTTAGGGGTGCAAGTTATTTTCACTAAGTACAAGAGATGGCAATGATCCCTAAATTAATTTCATAAATGCCATGATACAATATATATTATATATATATATTTAGAGAGAGAGAGAGAGAGAGAGAGAGAGAGAGAGAATTTCTTAAGAAAATAAGCGCATAAAAGTTGGGTTTGCGAGAGAGAACATGGATGAGACCACGACCATCAACCACTGAAATGACCAATAACCAAAACAAAAACAATGATTTTACCACCCACCTTTGTTGGGAATTTCCATGCAGGGTTTGTCTGCCCCACTTCTGGTAAGACCCTCTCCATATGTTTGGTTTGATAGAGAATGGGGCCTACCAGTAAATAAATTTGTTTCGAATAAAAAATTTTCCGATGATTTGTTAGTAACTTAATAAATTAAACCTATAGAAATATCTGATCATAATTTATAAAAATAAATAAGTAAATTGAAATCTTAGACTTTGTCATTGTTAGACCACTTGTATTGCCTTTTATTTATTGAAGCTCCTTTCCACCACTTTCTTCTGTCTTTCACACACACACACACAAAGGGAGAGAGAGAGAGAGATAGAGATGTTTGAAGGGGAAGAGGCAGCTTTGTTTCTACTGCAACTGGAGGATGCATCCAAAGGGATCGCATTGATCCCGAATCAATCGCTTTTGTGTAACTTCTTATTAATTCTTCTTCTTCTGAGCCTATAATAAATAGGGATCATGCTATCCCTTTGGATTCCTCCTTCAGTAGCTTCTAACACGGTCACAGAGAGAGAGAGAGAGAGAGAGAGAGAGAGAGAGAGTCAGCCATCAAACTTTCTAGACGAGGGAGTCGTCTGGTGATACTCCTGTTATGCACCCATTTACTTCTGCTAGCTCTATCTCAAGTAACTCTTTCATTCTTGATGATTGATTCTCTGTATCTGAAATGGTTTCATTTCAATGGATCTTTAATTTTCTTGCAACTTTAATTAAAGGCCGAAAATGTAACACCTTCTGCTTTTATTTTCTTCATATGGTGAGATATTTCAGAGCCTTACTTCTCTATTCTTAATTATGTGGAAGTTAAAAACTCAAAGCCCCCTGAATTAAGGTTATGTTTAAGTTAAGAATTCATCAAGAAGAAAGGGGAAAAAAAAATTAGGAATTTAAAATATATTTTCTTTTTTGAATTATGATAAAAAATGAAATGAAAAATGTATAGAATTTAATAGTTGTTTAATCTTTTTCCTACGATCCTTTCTCTTCCATTTTACTTCCTAATACAATATCATCATTCCAAATGCACTCTAATAAATTTAGTTCCAAGATTTTAAAAGACTTCCAAATGATGAATAAAACCCTAAATCCTAAGGTTAACCTTTAGATGAAAAAGAGAGAAAAGGAGATCATCTCTAGACAAAAATTCAAAGTCCTTGAATTGATATTGCTTACAGTACTTGTCATGAAGATTGAGTATCTATTTTTAGTTTATTATTGAATCATTCAATTTTTTTTTTCCCCATTGTGATATGTTAGATTAAAACTAAAGTTGAATGCTGCATTCCTTTAATTTCTTTCTTAATTACTAGCAACATAACCTTGCATCAAACTCAAGGTTTTCCATAATTATATACTCCATTAATCCTTCTTCTTCTTCTTCTTCTTGCTTAAATCTTTCCATTTCTTTGAATAGATCAAAGAGAAGGCAAACATAAAAGGGAGCAGATATGATATGAATGCTTGTAAGGATCATGTTTGTGGAATATGATCAAAAGTTGATCAAAGCTGAAAATTGCCTTTTTAACATTTAAACTGTGAATGAAGCTGTTCCTGAGTGGTAAAACTGTTATTTTATTTTTATTTTTTTTAATTTTCGTCTGCAAGGTAAAAAATTACTCAACGTTAGAACCTTTTGACGATTCAAACTTCAATGGCTGATAGTGAGAAAATTATTTTTACCGGGATGGGCGACATACTAATTCCAACAATAATCTGATTTACCTTTGCAAAAGTAACTTTGGTCAAAAGTGTTACAATACAAGAAGTTGGCCTTCGATTCCACTATAGCCTCCTCAATAACAATCTGGAGGGGTAAATTACTAGGGACACGTGTCATTCTTCTAGTCGACCTACCAGTGGGAGGAATAAATAAGAAAAATAATTGATTTTCAGCCGGTTAGATTGCTTTAAATATTCATTGATTGATATCTCTTCATTTGAAAAACTATTGGGGTCAATCCCCTGAAATCCTCCGGAAATCATCATTCGAAGAAAAGTGGTGGGAACGCCTATACAAATAAGAAGATCTAATAGAAAAAAAAGTATATGTGCTCGACATTATCTCTACTAATTATTAGACAACTAACTTGATTGTCAGAGTCTACATCCGACCACGCTCTTTGATTCAATTCTTGTTTTGTTGGCTTGAGAGGAGGAACAGGGAGGATTGTAGCATGTATATTAGGAGATATTTTTTTTTTTTTTTTTAGATTTTTTCATGCACAATCAATGCCCCTGTACCAGTGGTGTACGCAAGAATTTTAGTGAGTCGGGGAAGGTAAATTTTTTCATAATTTGAAAGGATATGGTAATTTTTTTTTTTTTTTTTTTTTAATTTGGGGAACCAATACACTATTTATTAATATAAATGCTCAAAAACATTGGAATATATAAAAGAATTTTAAATATTTTTGTATGTTTTTTTTTTTTTTGGGAGGGGATGATGTTAGTTCACTAGGGTCGTCGATAAATGCCTAAAACCTAAAGCTTAAAGCAATTACAAGATTTGTTGGAATTTTTCTACCCTGGTTGTGGAAGGATTGGTAGTTAATATGTAAAGTGTAAGGTAAAATTTACTCATAAGCTAACTTTTTTTGGGTTGAGATAGATCAAAGATTACACAACACTGGTATTAGAATTCAAGTTTATCATCATTTTCAGTTTATCAAAACAAAAATCTTTGGGTCTTGGCATTCAAACAATATTCTTAGCGTCCAAAATTGAAGTTATTTGAGATAAATTGATAATTTCTTTGGTGTCCTTATGTTATTTTTATTATATAAAAATTATTCATTTTTTTGAGATAAATTGATAATTCCTTAGCGTTCAAACTTGATTGTCCAGAATTGAAGTTGTTTGAGATAAATTGATAATTCTTTTTTTATGTGTCTTCATGTTATTTTTATTATATAAGAATCATTCATTTTTTTATGGTAAAATTTGGCTGACGCTGAACTATGTTAATTTTTTTGTATCTCTTATTTTTGTGTACTTAATTTGTTCTCACTCGATCCTCACCGCGACAAATTGGTTTAAGACCTGTTGGTTCTTCATTGGTCAAGTGTTGATTCTCCGAAGATGGTGATGAAATTTGAGGTTGACAGTTTGCTGGGAAGAATGATTTTGGCATGTAAAAAGTTAAGGTGAGGGCATTGCCAGCTAGTGTAAAAGGTCTAGTCAAGTCATTTTTTGGGGGGGGGGGGGGGGGGGGGGGGGGTTG
>JAVXUM010000004.1:20109804-20124880 GCA_035590655.1 Pouteria glomerata
GTTGCTGACGTCAGCGAAGATGATCCAACGGCTGCGGGTGCACCGGACGCACGGTGCACCGCACGCACCCCCTTCCCTCCTTTTCTTCTAAATCACTTTCTTATGGTAAGGTGGTGTCTTCTTTATAACACTATCTTTGGTCAGAAGCAATTATGCAGATATTGCTTTTGCTTTACTTTTCAAGTATCCGTTTTTTTTATTTTAATTAATTCAAATGCATGCATGGCTCGTCAAGACTTGACATAAGAATTTTAGCCTCCGTTTGGATAATTAGAAATTTTAGATCTGTGAATTTGAAGTTAAATTATATTAAAATATTAAAATATAAGTGATAGAGTTAATTAATATAGTAAAACATGTAAATTTTTTTAATAATTGCTAATTATTAGTACTTAAGTAGTAGTGTCACTATTAAAATGATGCAAGCACTATAATGAAAAATTTCAAATGATTATTTTTATTTGTGGTGATTTTAAATCTCTCATAAAATCATCGCATTAAATTATTTAGATCCATTATGAAATTCCTATATACACTAATAAAGGTATATTGGAGTATTTCTCTTTAAAAAAAATTATAATAAAATCACTTGACTTTAAATTCATAAAATAAAAACCTTATTTTTTTAAAAATCAAAATTTAATTAGGAGAGTTATAGTTGTTAACTGATCCAGTTATAGTAAATAGTTAGGAGAAAACAAATTAGGAGAAGTACCTTCCCAAATTGAGGGAGTGTTTTATGTGATAAAAAGTAAGATAAAATGAGAAAATTTGTGAATTCGTATTTCGTACAGTGAAATAAATTTTTAGAAATTTTCAGAATTTTTCAAGAAAAAACAAAGAGCCAAACACTCCCTTAATAGACCAATAAAGAGTACCATTATAGAGTAAGAATAAATTACATCATATAATCTCACCAAGTGATAAGTTAATTAAGATAACTTTAGGTAGCAACTCATCCTTTATATAATTGTGATTGATGAAACTTCTCTATGATAATTACACAATCAAGTTCACGATTTTATCGTATGGATACCTTTCTCAGCACCCACACAACTCACCAATTCCAAAATGATAATCCTACAAATTAAAAAAAAAAAAAAATAGAATGGATTGTGAAAAAAAATTTTGAACAAATTAGATGAAAATATAAGAAATTCTCACCGTCTGCATATGCTAATCAATTCCAAGAGGATGAACCGATGATTCGCAAATACTGATCTTCAGTGAAGACATGTTAATTGTTGACTAAGTGTGAGATAATTATCAATGAAGCACTCAATATATGGCATTCTTTTCGATCTCTAGATAGATGTTTAGATCCTAAGCGTAGGTCTTTTAGATAGAGCTCAATGATGGTTCAACCTTATATAAGATTTTATTAGAATGGAATAGTTTTTAAGTTCCTTCAATGATTGTAATTTTTCTCATTGGTATTTCGAGCCACCTTAGACATAAAGAAATCTTCATTACAATTGTTCTGTATGTTGCAATAATTCTCAGATTGAGTCCAAACTGAAATGGGACTCTAAACTATTTTCAATAACTTGAAAATATCGTTGCTCGCTAAGATGAGATAGCCAGTGAGTGAGTGACAACGTGCTGAGAATATATAATTTTTAGAGAATTTGGCGGTGTTTGGAGTAACGAAAAATAATGAAAAACGTGGTTTGAATAATATTTGGGTGTTTGGTGGCAAATCACATTTTTCAGAGGTGAATAGTGAAAAATATTGACTTTTGCAGAGAAATCCGTCGGAACGATTTTGAAATTCGTCAGAACGGTTTTCAAATTTCTTCAAAAAATATTGACAATGGGTATTGTTTGGTAGCTTGGATAACGGTGGTCACTTTAAAAAAAAATTACAGTTATTCGATTAATCGAATTCAAGTTATGTAATTTTTTCTAAAGTTGTAATAGGTGTGAATGTGTAAAAAGTAATAAAAAATTTTAAAGTTTTGAAGAGTTTATCAGAACTCCAAACAACCCCTTTATTTGCTTTCTATTTTTTCTAGTAAGATTTATAGTATTAATATTATATCAACACTGTGCAAAAATAAGTCGAAAAGATACTCGTTGAATGTTTCCAATGAGTTTCGAAACGAGGTGCCAATCCATCATTTTGCTGAAATCTTTTGAGCAATACTCTTAAAACTGAATTTACATATTTATTGTTCAAAAATTTTCAAACTTATACTTTCAATACAATAACCTAACGACTCTAGCCTAAAAGTACAAATTGAATTTGTTATTTTTGTCCACTAAATTGCCAATTATAACAATAGACCTAAGACATGATACATATATATATATATATATATGTGGATACAAACATTAACTATAAAATTAAATTAAAATATGGTAAAAAATTTTAATTTACAATATTACCCTATTAATTTTCAAAAACTTAGATCATTAGGCAATTAATTTAACAATAAGAAATAATTAATAATCTTTAAAAAAAATTCTCATTATGTTTAATTGTTAATATAATTTAAAATTATAAAATACTTATCAATAAACAAAGAAATCTTGATTGATTAGTGAAAGAGTTTGATTAGTAATAAATTTATACGCGAAAAAGTTCTACTATTAATTTTTTTAAAGTTTACTAGCTAGCTTGATATATAATATAAGTTAAAAGGTAATAAAAAAAATATAGAAATAAATTAATTTAACTAGATAATCTAGTAAGATGCCACATCAATCGTTAAACAAATTTAACGACTCTATGACGGTAGTCATTGCATTTTTCATAAATAAATACAAAAGCAACATGAAAGAAAAAAATTACAGCTGGATGCTTTATAATTTTTGGAGTGGACGTCGATAATGCCTTTGTCTCTTGTGCTTTCTGTATTTGTTAGTCCTTTTTGGTTAAACAGTGACATATTGCCTTTGTGTGACTTGCATACGGGGGTGGCGCTGACGGTTCAATTAAGTCAGGAAAAAAATTTGAATCAATTAAATTCGGTTTTTTTTTTTTTAAGTCGAAATTGAACTATTACGAATAATTAATTATTCAACAATTAATCACTTAAATTAATCTAATTATTCATTTTTATCAATTTTTTTAATTAATTATCAATGTATAATTAATTAACTATACATTCAAAAACATAAAAATAATTAAAAATCAAGCATAATCTGATAACGGTAATAATATAATTTCAGTTTAAATTACTTAAAGAATAAAGCCATTAATAATCAAAACAAACAAAAGAAATAATATATTAATATATAATAAATATTTATTATATAATTTATATTAATAATAAAATTCAATCGACTAACCAAACTGACAATTAATGTATATTAAAAATCAATATCAAATCATAAACCAAAAATCAAAAAAAAAAAATTCAAAATAATCGATTTGATTAACCATAATTTTCAATTTAATTTATATAATTTGACTTTATTTTTTGGTTTATTAGTTATTTTTTTTGCTCACCCCAACTCGCATATATATACTAGGGCCAGCATGCATCATATCCGCCAATGACATCTCCATTGAAAACATGTATATATATATTAACAAAAGTTAAAAATATCAGATTGAATGTTAATTAAAAAAAAATTATTTTTATCTGCTTTACGTTTTGTAAAAGGTAATAATACATAATCATACATTTTTTCAGATGAAAAATAAATAACAGCCGTTAATCTGATTTGTATAATAACAGCCGTTGATCTAACACATAAATGTCAAATCAATGACCTAATTTGTTATATAGATTTTCCTAACTTATTAGTTATACCAGTCAAGAAAAATGATTGAGAAAGTAAGTACAAATAGAAAAAGCAAAAGGAAAGTTCTGCTACTGCTATTCCGTTGGATGGCTTGGGACAGCTCTTTGTTTCCAAGTTCCACATTCTTTGTAGCTTCCACCGCCTGAAATAAATTACATATAACTGAGTGAGTGAAAGAACCGTAGAAGTCGAGAGAAACAAGAGAAGAGGAAAGATTTTTTTGCAATAATCCAAATTTACTAGCATGGTTGGGCAAGCAATGCCAATGGGACCTATACAAGAGGATACCCTATCTAACTATACCCATTAAAAACCCATTACAAAATACAATAATAAGATTAGAATGGATTTCGAATTGAAATTTAATACTTGTACAAGTTTGGAATGAGTTTGAAATTTACCTTTAAGGTACCCGATACTTGGTACCCAATATTCGTTTATACTTATAAGGTACTTGCTAGATATCTATTTAATATAATATATTATATAATATTTATTTAAACAATTACAATAGATTTTTTCTTTTTAATCTTTGCTAAACATAGAAAACAATAAAGATATTCATAAATATATTTGTTGAGCATTATAAAGAATACAACAATTGTTTTAAAAAATTCAATTTCTAAACTAGTATTTAACAAGTCTTTCTAAAAAAGTACTTTACGAGTGAAACGAGATTGGAGAGGACGTGATTGAGATTCTAACTAATAAAACAAAAAAATTGAGATAGTGACAAATAGGGGAAAAAAATGAGTTTAATAAGAATAATGACTAATTAGACGAGTACCTGGCTTATGTATACTCCTAATCGGGCTAATGCAAATAATCTAAACAGGATGCATATATCATGCTTATATTTATTCTGGAACATTGTTGCAAAGTGTAACTCTATTTGAAATGGTGGATTTAATAGGATTTGATTTCATTTGATAAAAATTCTTATCAATTTTTATATTTGGAACTAGAATAAAATTTAATGAGTTAGATTTTATTTTATTTCATAACTTAAATTTTGAAATTTCTAAAGAATTTGAAATTCAATCCAAAATAATAGAATTTGACGAGAATTCATTTTTTTTAAGCAATTTAAGTAAGTGGACAAATTTATCATTTTATACCATATTTATTATATTTTTTACTTCATATTCAGATGGTCAAACTTGATATTTCACTTAAACCAAATCAATTCAATTCTTAAATTAAAATGTGTTCCAAAAATAAAATTTTATTTACCAAATCAAATCAAATCAAATCAATTTTTTATTTTAAAATAAAATCAATTCTACTAATGGAATGTTTCCAAACGAAGTATAAAAGAGTTCCAATGTTTAGTATGTCAAGGAATTAGAATTTTTGCTATATGCATGAATATATTTGAAAATAGAATAGGAAAATGAGTTGAAAACGTAAATTACACTTTTCTTTTATAAAGACTTTTAACTTATGAGAGAAACTTTGCCAATTCATGTCTTACAAAGAGTCCCGTACTTCATGGAATTTCCAAATACCATGTTGGACCTGGAACCCTGTTTTCAGCAAATTCAGAAAAAGGAACGTTCCGGTTCTTTGGTCAAAGATCAACCAAATATGGGAATTCCCACTGATAAAGGAATTTTCATTCCAATTTCTGAGGCACATGGACAGCCAAACAAAGCAAAATTGTGTCATTCAAACTAAAGATTCGTAGAAAGAAAAGAAAAGTGGAGGGAAAAAGTAAGAATGTAAATTGAATGAAAAAGGTTAGATTTATTTTAGCATTATTATTATTATTTTGGGTATGGTTAAGAAAATGAATAAATATTTTTCAAAAAGAAAAAATCAATTGACTAATCACAGGGCGGATGCACCAACAGGAGGTAATTGCCCCTAATGATTCAAAAAATTACACCAAGATCCTATTGATTTTGCTATCATTTACCTAAAAATTTTACTTTTGCCCAGTTATTAAGTTTTTGCCCCTATTCACCTTAAAAGTGTAATTTTGTCCTCACTAATTACAAATCTTGGGGGTGTCCCTAATTAATCATAAAAAAATGACCCATATATAAGTAATTTCACTTCTTTCCACTTTTCTTTTCCCTCCACAAATCTATGTTAAATATGTGTCCTAAGGAAACACAATCGTTAAGACTGGCATCTTTTGCACTTGACTGCACACTTTTCCAGTGATTGGGACAATGATCTATTACTAAATAGCTTGATGAATTTACTAGAATTCGTTTTTTTTTTTAAACAATAAGCTGGGTACTTTGTTTAGAACTCCAATAGTTGGGACAAAATGCAGCAAAAATGCAGAAAAAAAAAAAATAATCTTCGAAACATAAAGTTGCATTGTTTGATTTTTAGTTATTTGGTTGTTCCAAAAGATGGGGATGCTAATGAAGCATGTATAAAAGCCAATTACGTAAATCAGGATATGGACAAATGTGAGTTGTACAGACCTGCTCATACAAAAACTCTATCTGCTGAGCTTGCTGTAGAACATGCGTTGACATAAGGTGATTCAAAGCAGACATTTCCACCATCTTTGTTTCAGTTTCTTGAGCAGCATCTAGAAGACTGCTCAGCTCCACCTACATGAAGATAGCAGGGATATGCCTTGGTTTAAAAAGGATCCCATGAACCATATATAATTTCTCACTTGTAGAAGAACCTTTATCTATAAACTGGCAGAGAATTCCTCAGGCAACCAACATCCTTGATTACCTGAAGGGCGCGTGTTTCATCATCTAAAAGTTGTTGCTGGACTCTAATAGGGTCAGTTTGAAGCTCATCAGATTCCCTGAGATCTGACTTGTTAGGCTCCTTGAGTTCTATATTGGTAGAATAGGAGTCGACAGTGGAGTTAGATGCAGCAACAGTGGAATTAGATGCAGCAACCCGCTTCAGTTTTCTTCTGGGTGTTGCTCGGTTAATAGCTTCTTGGAAGCGTAAAGCTCTAAGCTGGTCAAACTGTGATGTCACTGAATGAAGTCTTTCGCTTAAAATCAATACCTGAAAATAGATAAACAGACAACAGAAAGCAGAATTATTCACACAACTGAAACCGAACTGATAATGCTGCAGATGCAATGTGGATAATATTAATTAACATGCATCCAACTTGCAACTTTATGAATTAAAGTGTGAAGTCTTTGCTTTTGCTGACTTCGTGATACTTTATCTGTCCGCATAATTGAAAAGCATTCCCTTAATTCTGTATAAATCAAGATGGTTACCTGAAGTTATGTAAGACAGGATTAGTAAATTACAACCAAACAAGAGAACATAATCATTTTTTTTGAAATCCCTTTCTCACTTCCTCTTTTTTTTTTTTTTTTTTCCACTTTCACTCCCATTTCTCTTAAACATTACATTAAAGATTGATGACAGCATTTCTAGTCTCAAAAGAATACAATCGATGCAACAAATTAATTAAATTGATGAGAAACGAAGATAGATAAGTTGCAATCATACCACTCCATGTTTGTGTGCAATTGTATCAGCATTAGAACGGTTGCCCTTTATGCCAAGCCATCCCTTCGAGTTTGATTCTTCATCATTTATATTAATTCTGAGAATATCTATTTGTTCTTTGCACGCTTTAATAAAAACTGTAACCTGCAATAGTTTGGATGGGTAAACTTTAGTTTTACTTTTTCTTGGAAACAACACAAATCATAATAGAACCTAAAAGAATGGCGCAGTTCTTTTTATTATCTTTGAGATATATTGTATTGAGGAAGGAAAACTTCACAACCTTGCTTTTGTGAGGAAGAAAAGAAAAAAGGAGCAAGTGAAATCAATGCCACATAGCAGATTAGTAACAGCATAGACTAAGAAAAGTGCAATCTGATACAATTGATTTCAGTAGTTCAAAAAATAAAACAATGACACAGGGCATTCCTACAAAGATTTAGTTATTTTACCACAAACCCTGAATGAACTAAAACTTTTTGTGCAATGAGAACTTTGCATAAGTGAATTAACACGCTTCAAACTAGACTGGACACTTCAAAATTAGTCACACATGGCCACATAGGGCACCACGAAGAGTCTTAATGTTAGAATGCCTTCTTTAAATCAAACAAACATAACTTGTAGATTTCCAACTTTACCTCATGCTCAATGCTATCTCTCTCCTGTTCTGTGGTGCGGTGCAGGTCTACATAATCTTTCTTATGTTTCATCAAGAACTGTTCCAAAGTGCCGATGCTTTCAACCTAACAAAAGAAAAAGTGAAATATAATGAACTGTTAAAACTGGATGTAAATACGAATAGGAGTGTTTCCTCTGTTGAAAGGAAATGAGAAACGAAATGCTTCCTTAGATTCCTAGGAGGCAAGTGGCAAATTTATTCACTGCAAGTAATTTTATCATATCAAATAGATACTGAAAAGAAGAAAATGTGGGTTGTAGTGTTAAGACCATATACCGTCTTCAGTGCAGCTTTGGTAAAAGGTGATCTTTGCTGAGGTTTGCGCATGATGAAAGATGCCAAAACAGCCGCCACTTTGGACTGTCAACAGTAACCACACCTCAGTTGAGTTATAAATTAAGATAACAGATAACCGGTTACAGAAGCTGCGATCCTTAATGAAACTACCACAACTGCTTTCATAAGTACAGCAATATCAGTTCTGTGCATCTCTGTAATTAAGTTTTTTTTTTTTTTGAATGGTAAATATTATTCCTTTGATAAACGCATTATATTGAAAATCTGTAACCATATTTCTAGGCTCTAAAACCAAATGCAACAGAGCAGTCAAAACTCAACCCAAATTCCAATACTGAACCTCTACAGTGGGACACAAAATCCCTCCACTATCAAGCAATTTAAATAAACCTTTATACTAGATTCAAGGTGTGAGATTTAGGTTAAAATAGGGATGGAATATAAGTATACGGAAGTGCGACATGTTAAATTTATCAATGCCAAAAACAGAAACTTCTTGAAGCACATCACATTTCTTCCTAGCATCATTGCATCAATTTTAAGGATAGATGATATTTTTTAGAGTACCTAGTTGCCCCCTAGTGACCATAGAATGCAGAAAGTTCTGCACAGACACCAACTAAAAGAAGCTTAGAAGCCACTTTGCTTCTGATCATATGCGCTTAAATGGTTAAAAAACCCACATCGTGCAATAAAAAATTTAAGAGAATCACATTCTTATGCAGATCACAGGACTAACCTCAATCTTTTCACGTTTGTTTCACTAATCTTCTCCACTCAGACGTAAAAATAATTTAACACCATCAAACATAGAATTTTTGAAGTGATCACAAAAAGTTAAAAAATAAAATAAAATACAATGCAAAAGAAACACAATAAATTGATACAATTTCAGCATCTTGAAAGAGGGTTTTTGCAATGACTCTACAAATGGCAACATCATATCCAAGATTGCACAAGGGGTTTCTCATTAAAATGGTCAATCAGTACAAACTGACTAGCATCAATTGAAAGAGCCAACAAACCTCGTCATATTCCAGAGATAGAGCTGCCCGGTGCACAGCATCTTTGAAATCTTCAGTTTTGTCTCTCATTCTTGCCATACCATAAATGCACCCTTATTACCTGCCAAACTAAACCTAATAAAATTTTTGGTTCAAACCCAGTTAGGCATGCCAAGAAAAACACACATTTTAGAAGTTGTATACTTTAGCAAATCAACTCATGCACACATTAGTATAAAAAAAACAACCAAGAATGCCTTGAACTAACAAGTTAAAAGCAAATTCATATGTGTCAAATAGAAAAAAAAAGCGTCAAAACCCAGTAAAATTAAACACTGCAGAGATCAAAATCGAGAATGAAATCAAATGTACCAAAATCTAGTGTAAAGATCAGTATCGCCAACTGATGAGAGAGAAAAGGGGCGGAGGTGATTGTCGTGATTAAGTTTAAATGTGTGTGTGAGAGAGAGAGAGAGGTGGATTCATAATTGAGAGTAGGGGTGGAATCGAACAAAGCTTTAGCTTGCTCGAGCACGGTTAGAACAAATAGCATCGGACTCGTGCTCGGCTCACCAAAGTAATGCTATACTTGAACTCGGCTCGTGAATAACTCGATTGAGCTATTAGCAAGATAGAGCTCGAACTAAGCTTGAGCTTGAAAAATAAAACAAGCAGCAAACAAAATTAACAGAGCAAAATCAAACCAATTTTGATCTTACATCCAAAACGAGTCCAATTTTATACATATAAACAACTTTTCCCCTACTTCAACACAAAAGGGAATGGGCATGAATAATATTCCACAAACTATTACGCTCCACATAAACACATGCATAAATAGATATAGACTACTTAAATTTAAACCACATTTTCAGCAAAGTTGAATATAAAGAAACCTAAATGTGCAAACTTTAAATCTTATCTTTGATTTTTTCCCCCCAGCATCCTAAAACTAGAAACGAAGAAAGAGTAAAGATCTAGGATATAAACGAAAAGTTGTAATAATTAAAATAGTCAGGATGTATATTCGCACGCACTCTTGCACGAAACATAACTAAAAACAAATATGCCGTTAATGCAAATGAAAAAACAAAGACTTTAAAAAGGTGTGAAATAAAGAAAAAATTGTGAAAAAAAGAATGGACTAGTAACTACCAATAATGAAAGGGCGAGCCCTCCAAACCCCAATGTTCCTCTTTAATGCAGGTTCCCCCTTAATGTCAACTGAACCATCTCCCATATACAGAGTCCACTGCTTTCATTCTGAATACAACAAATGGTAAGGCGAAGAGCTGAAAATTTCTAAAAGATGAACCAGACTAGTTATTTGTAACGCCAGATAATCCAGACCAAACTGTTCATATCGCACACAAAACATGAAAAATCCACTTTTTTTATCAATAAAAATTTTATTAATATTCAAATGCATTAAGGAGATGGTAAGAGGAACAAAAACCCTACCCCATACAATATCCACTCGATAACCTTCCAAATTGAAACAGATGGATAACACCATCAAACTAATCATAATCCCAAAGTCGGTTCTGACCACATAACAGATGGACAGAAATGGGTTTAAACAGATTCATGCCAGAGACAATCAGCACAATTTTTTCCCCCCGAGAAAGAATAGAGATCATGATTATGTGATCAAACTAACTATCTCAGGCAGTGAACCCAACTAATGATCTGAAGAAGAATCGACATAAAAGCATATATGCCTTTAACTCATGAAATTAAAAAGAAAATTCAATTCTGGATAGATATCGACTTGGATCTGTAGTTCAATCTCAGACAAAAGCACACAACTTGGAAAATAGAGAAATTTGAAAGGAAAACAAAATAGAAATTAAATTAACTTTCAAGATTTTTACCACTCAGAACTTCGATATTCCTTCCAACTCTTTCTCCCTCAGGTGTAGCACTCGGGAATTAACCTACAGTCGCCAACCACCACCCACAGTCGCTGACAACAACGGCAAAATTGTCGATGGAGTTAGGAATGGCTGGAGGCAGAGAGCAGCGAGTCTGAATGACTGACCCGCCCTTTGACCCAGGTATCGACCTGGAAGCGGGTCAGCCCGCCCCGAATGATCCGGGTCTCGTCTGCGACGGGACAGGCCAGCCGAATCCGCCCTTACCTGTCTCAGCAACCCAGACTTAAGTTTTTTTTTTTATAAATATTTTTAATTTTTTTATAAAATACATATAAATAAAACTCATAAAAATAAATTAAAATATGTAATTTTTATAATAAATTTTATGAAGAAATAAATAATTACATTGAATTTGAATTACAAATATAAAATTCTAAATAAACTAATTATATGAAAAAAAGTTAAATATTAAATTATTAAAAAAATTTATATATTATTACATAAATTGACCTTTGCTCTTATATTTTAATATAATTTAATTTCAAATTCAATGATTTCAAATACCTATTTATCTAAGCAAAACTTAATACTGTTCAAAAAATGATTTTTGAGAAAATATTTTGGTGAAATTACTATATTTTGAATGAATTATTACAAATTAAAAAAATAAAAATTTTCTCTACAAATATCGGCTAAAATACGAAATTATTCTAAATGAATATCACAAGATCAAATGATTTTGAATGTTGGGTGTTAATATGGATCTCAGAATTAGATGATTGAAAGCAATGGCGGATCAGCGTATTTTCAAAATTTTTAAATCTCTTTGTTACCTTTAAGTTTTTTAATTATTAAAAAAAATAAAAAAGAAAAAGAATTCAGTAATAATTATCTCAAATTTCATCCACTGGTTGAAAATAATTTGATCAGCTTATCTTGATTAAACCTGTGACAATCACAACGCCTAAATTTGAAAGCAAAAGATAAGAAAGAGGGCTTAATATTTTTTTACCTAAGGAGGTGTTTGGCAGCCAAAACTTTCAGTAAGTTTTGGTAATTTTTTTATTAAAAATTATTAGTAGTAATTTTTGATGTGTTTGATAAAAAAAATATAATTATTAATAACTTTGAACAACGTTTAAATGTTTAGTAAAATTGTTACTGTAACAGAGTAGAAAAGTGATAACTTTTATATATTTAGTAATTAGTAAAGTTTAAAAAAGTATAAAAAGATAGGGTCCGCTATCATATCAAATTACTATAGTAAAGTAGAAAAGTGATAAAAATTAATAGTTCACCAAATATACAATTACTATAACAGTAACAACTTTTGATAATTTTTTACTAAAATTTGCTCTGCCAAACGATCCTACGTCAATAACATGTAAACTGAGTCAGTAATTAATAAAATCTAAGATATGGTGGGTTCTATAGATTTACAATTAGTAACCCTATACGACTACTGAATTCCTATTTTTCCCTATAAAAATATATTCAGAAAAGAAAATTTTGATTTATATATATATATATATGTACGTGATGCATGAAACTTTGTGGGCTCAACTCTGAAGGACACTTTGCTTTTGCTTCAATTCGTGGAGAAAATGCCAAAATCTTCTGTGGATATATATTTTTCATGGATCTCTTGAAATCTAGTCTTTCAACTTCATGCTAGGTCTGTTCTCCTCCTTGATGCTGATTTGAAACTACTCACAAACACAACCAGGCATGGGATTTGCGTAGAAGTACTCCTCAAGCCTTGGGGATGCTCTGGCTTCTCTGTAATGTGGAGCTCCGATCCTGTCTGCATGTAATCTCTTGACCTCCGACGAAAATTTTTCCCAACCCAACTCACCTCTGTCCATTTGGTCAAACAATTTCACATAATGTCGCCTGGTAACCAAAACCAATCAGACTTTGATGAATCCATTTCTTTAGTTGCTAAAAAAATAAAAGAAAATACAATAAAATAAAAAGAACTTAAATTAAATTCAAGAGTAATTTAAAATTCATCTAAATGAGAAATTAATCTTAAATTGAAAATTCATTTTCATTTCTCTTTTTTTCTTACAATATTTCTCTATCTATAGACGATTATAACAATTAAATTAACTAATTAATTTGATACAAATTCTATCTAACAAATTTGATATCCTAACTAATTAATTTAAATTCATAACAACTTCCGCACTCTCGAAAATAATATTGTTCTCAAGGTCAAAATATAATTAGTGCGGTATTATAGTGCAAAACATTTTTTTCTTCTCTTTCTCTCTCTATTTTTTTTTGTTTATTTTTATTTATTTTTTAATCTCAAACTAAAAACTCTTTTACATTCCCTTTTTTTTTTTTTCTTACAATATTTCCCTATTTACAAAATATTACAATAACTAAATTAACTAACTAATTTGATTACAAATTCTATCTAATTTGATATCCTAACTAATTTAGATTCATAACAAAAACTATTTAGATTCATAACAAAAACTCTATATACACACGATCAAGATCAAGGGTGGAGTTGAATTTTTTTTCATCTTGATTATGAGTTGAATATTAATATGGAATATAATTGAGTATTAAACTAGGTTAAAAATTTCTCTTGCTATAAGTTAAGGATTAAATATTAAACTAGAATATTAATAATTAAGTTAGAACGTTATGATGGCGTTTGGAGCTCTCTAAAATAAAATAAAATTCTACAAATCTCTACAAACACAAATTATGAGATTATAAAATTTAAACTTTTTATTCACAATACAAAAAACGATACGCTAATTTTTTAAATTTTATATAATTTTATACTCACTGCAAAAAACTCGAAATATTAACTTTTTATTTTATACAACTCCAAACACATCCATACTATTAATATTAAAATATTTTAAACTAAAATTTTACCCAATCTATAGTCCACGACATCTCCTTAATAGCACTGCCATTGGACAAAATACCAATGACACTAATACTAGTTATAGTAGGAAAAGAGAAAAAATCGAGTTACAATATTTTAATTATAAAATATTAAATATTTATAATAATTTTAATAATCGTGACGTCTCAATATCATTTATTAATTTCTTTCTTTTGTGTGTGTGTGTGTATATAAATATATATCATTTCTCGAGTGGACCAACAAATTTAAATGTAATGATCATACATACGTGTCTGGATTGATGGTTTTTCTGAACCATTCGAAGATCCTGTGACCTCTGACGGCCTTTGCCATGTTCCCATCGTAGGTGTAAACGAAAACATCGCTCTCAAGTGCTACAATGTAGTCCAAGGCAGCGAGCTGATTGTGAAAGTGCCTAAAAAAAAAAAAAAAGAAAGTAACAATATTAGATACGACAAGAAGGAAATACAAATTTCATTTTGAAATAAATTATTTATTTTAACTTTCTTTCGTTCAAGATCAATATTAATTATTATTTATATAATTTATTTAAATTAAATTCATTTAAATTTCTATTTATGTAATTAGGGATAATTACTTGTTGATCTCTTATATTTAAAGTAAAAATCACTTATATTCTTTAACTTTCAAAACCTAACTTAGTACCTCTTATACTTTGAACTAAAATGAAAATATTAAAAAATTTATCAAAAATAAAGGTCTTGTCTCTTAATAATTTTAAAAATTACACTTATACTCTATAATTCATATTACCAATTAACATTCATACTCATGATTCTATTTAATTTTTCACTTAAAAATTTAACATCATTTATTACTTCACTTTAATCCAAAAAACAAGGGGTGCAAAGGTAAATTTTTAAAATTTAAAAGTATAAGTGATTTTTACAACCAATACAAGAGATAAAAAAAAAAAAAAAAGTAATTATTCAAATATTTACATTTTATATTTCTATTTATCATTTACCTATATGAATAATAGGAATATAAAACTGATTTATCTATTTACATTTACATATCTATCATAATTAATTTTATTCAAATTTTTGCAAAAATCTATTTACATATTTTCTTTCAGTAATAGGATTTT